>BMAO01023591.1:0-77463 GCA_019973975.1 Trichonephila clavata
AAATGTTCTTAAAATTTTTTAAACTTTTCTCTATTTAGCACAACAATGCTCTAATGAATACCTCACAAAATATTAAAAAACCATGAATTTTAATGCACTTTCCATATTTTCAATAATACTTGACAAATTAAATATACTTTATTTTAACCTTGAATTCTACATACCTGGAAAAGAAAAGTTTATTATGTAAGATTCTTACTTACAAAATAGAATGAATGGATCTTTTAATAGAATTCACTAGTTTAATATATTCTAGATGCTTATTTATTTAACATTTGAGAAAAAAAAAACCCGAGTAAAATATAAAGTTTCTCCTCCAATGGTCGTAATACTCCTTTTAAATAGACGTTCCACCATTTTTAGAATTCAGTCCAGCTAAGCCAGATCTTTATTTTTTATCAAAAGTTTCAAGGTTTTCAGAGAAGACTGGAAAATTCTCATGTATTTGTAAATCTTCTTATCGAAATGAAGTATAAAAATGCCTTCAATGCTTTTTCCAAACACGAAAAATCATGTATATGTAATGTATTTTTCTCCTAAGTCTTTCCTTTCCAAATCTTCCCCCTTGTGATTCCTGTCAGATTTAACATTTGCTGTAGTTTTACTTATTCTTTGACTTTTATACAAGAAGATAGCTTTATCAATGATAGTTGTACATCCTAAATGATATTTCGAATCTCTGATACTTTTTCTTACTTTGTTCATTAAAGGAAAAATTGTGATAAATAAATTAATAAATTAATAATGGTACCATCAATAAGGATCATTTGATCCAATAATTATTTTCTGTTCGAAGACACCACGGCACCACAAAAATCAAATTTCAAATTCTGGTAATTCAAGCTAATATTTGAAAAAAAAATGTAAATTAGTCTCATTATACTTTTATTTTCTACGCAGCATTCACTGAGAATTTATCCAGAAATAATATTAATGTTAGAAAAATTTAAACCTAATTTTAGGTGTTAAATATTGAATTTCGTAACTTTAATACGAATTGCCAGATATTCACGGATATTTTTTTTCCTGTTGGGTAATTGATTCATTTATTTGTATAGTTTTACATCATAGGAGATGAGAAAGTTATTCATGATGCACTTTGCTGTTTCGGCCAAATGGCAAAACGACGCTTGAAATAGAGTTCCCTCGAATCACAATTTTCGTTATACATGAACGGGGGATTTTAGGATTTAGTTCCATACTTACAGCCTCTAAGTTTACAAAAACGACCCCTAAGCTGTTTCTTTTTTTCCCTACATAGTAAATAAGCGATTTTTTAAAGGAGTTTACTTTAAAAATTGTAAGCAAATTTGTTGATTTCTAATTCGATTCAGGTTTTTAAAACTTTTAGACAAAGAAATGTTATTTCTATTAAAGAACTTTCTTTGTAATGTGCATTTCTCAAAAGAACTCATGAAGATTTTTTACATAATTTAATTAAAGTGAAATCATATTTTAAGATATTACACTATAAGTTATAAATAGAGAAATATTCTCAAAATTATTTCTGAAGGTATTTTTAATCGATATCTTTGGTGTATTTATTATTCGTATTTGATTTTCCTTATTGTCAAATAAGTAAAAACAAATGCAAATAATTGCATCCTTTTTAACTTCAGTGAAAAGTTTCGAAGCATTATATCCCATGTTTTAGCAAATATTAAGTTTTAACGGAGCTGTATTTATTCTTAAACTAAGCCAATGAAGAATTATGAAATAGTTGTAATTTAAAATGTCAATGGTATTAAAAATATAATGTATAACAAAAAACCCGATTAATAATTAATTTTAGAAGAATGTGTATGCATTTATGACTACAGTAATTTACTAAAGTTAAAATTCATTAATTCCGGAGTATTTTAGTAAGGTGAATTTTTCATAAAGTTATAATATATGTATATATATTTAAATATATTTAAAATACCTCACACAAATACAATCAAGCAAATATTCGAAATCATATTAAACCTAAACTACGACATCACATTTCAAAATTTCAATGGCAAATAAAAATAATGAAGATCAACATGTTCAAGCGAAAAATTAAAATTGTATAAGATAAATTATATATATATATATTATAATTATTAAATAATTAATTAAAAATTAATATTTTAAGATTAATTAAATTAAATTTAGATAAAGATTAATTAAAAATTAATCTTTTAAATTAAAAACAACTTTTTGAATGTATATTATATTCGATGCATATTTCTACTACTGTTAATGAATTCTAAGAATATAAATAAACGTATATGAATTAAAATGAACTAATTTGTATTACGTCAAATATTTAATAGCTTTTGTTTAATTTTTATGTAATGTATTCCAAGTAGTTTCCATTTTAATTCTTAAAATTCAGAAGGAGTGTAACACCTTTTCTTCTAAAATTAAAGACAACATTCAAGTCAATGATTCAGTCAATCATCTTTAAAATACATTAGTAATACGGACAGGTATCAATTAGAATCCGCAAATTCCGAATGCAAATGCTGAATGTAAATCTAATCTATCATAGCACTTGTGGACACAAGCCTCAAGCGGTCAGTTTGATGAAATGCCTTTGGATTATACTGAAACGTACAATAGAGCATATTTCCCAGAGCTTCATGAGATTAAATTACGTAAATTATTAAAACTAACTCAATATCAGATGGTCAAAGTTTGATATTTCCGAAGAAAATTGTATTTTCTTAAATTCAGAAGTTTCAATAATTTCCACTTATTGTAAACATGTACTTTAAATAATCAGTACACAGCATGGCGATATTAACAAATCAATGGCTTGAAAGAAAATGAGTGAATGGCGTTCATTAAATTAAAAAGAGTTTGTTAGAAGAATGTAAAATTATAGCATCTTTCAAAAATAATTTTATTGAATAATGAGACATTAGATATGCCTTCATCAAATTCTAGACATTTTAATATGCAAAAATAAATTGGTTTGCGCTATGCAGAATATTTTATAGCTAGTTATTTACCTTGAAAGACACTTTTTTCTGGTGTTTACAGCATTCATAATCCACAAATGTAGAATCGTCTGACATCTCAAATTGATAAAGTGTAATTTACTTGAATAATTTTAAATAATGATTTCTCAGAGCATACGTATGCATATAGTCTTATACTATTCCTTTGAATCATTTGTCATGAAATGAATGTAACAGCTCATTTCTCTGGAGAGTGAAAAAATATTTTCAGACTAAAATTTTCACTGTATTTATTCAAATTTAAAATAGGATTTAATGAGACTTAGTAGTCAGCTTCTTTGAGCATTTACATAAATTAAGTTATCATAAATTAAGGTGAAATCACAAAAATAAGGATAACTCACCGCAAAATAAGATAATCTCAACGAAATTTGAATATGTTGGTAAGTAAAGGAAGCTAAACGATGTTACATTATACAAAATAGTGGCGATGAAGTTGGAATATGCCATTTGAGAGGAGCATAAAAATTGATGTCTCAGAGTAAAGCGGTAATTGTCGTTGCTTAGAAATCTTGTATAGCGAAATTGTAACAATGACCTCCAGGCATCATTTGACCAAAGAACTGCGATGGCGAGCTACTGTGAAACAAGAGGCAGGAGGAAGTCAGAGAGAAGTGGCTAGATTGCTGGAAGTGAGTTTGTCTGTGTGTAGACTTTGGAAACTATTTCTAACCACAGATTCAACACCTAGGATGTTCAGCAAAGGCTGGCCAAAGGTTACCACGAGTGCCGATGACCAATATTTGTCATTATGCGCACGAATGAATAGAATCACTACTCCGGCAGAATTAGATCCTTCCTTGCTGCAAACACCGGAAGGTTGGTATCAATGTCAACCGTACGTCGAAGACACCTAGAAAGTGGTGTTTATGCGAGGCTATCAGCCATTTGTGTCCTGCTCACATCACGCCATATGGGGGAATGTTTGCAGTAGGCACTTCAACATGCCCACCTGAGAATGGAAGGTGAATGGAAGGCTGAATGGAATGGAAGATGTTGAATGGAAGGCTGAATGGAATGGAAGATGATGAATGGAAGGCTGAATGGAATGGAAGATGTGAATGGAAGGCTGAATGGAATGAAGATGATAATGGAAGGCTGAATGGAATGGAAGACGATGAATGGAAGGCTGAACGGAATGGAAGATGATGAATGGAAGGCTGAATGGAATGGAAGATGATGAATGGAAGGCTGTTCACCTTACCGATGAGTCCAGGTTTAGCCTCGAAAACGATTGTAGGCCTATTTTCAATTGGAGAGAACCTGGAGCTCGTTTTCATCCATGACACATCCATGAAAGATATGCATACGTATCAGGCAGTGTCTGTGTTTGGGGTGGTATCTCTTTGGGGGGACGCATAAATTTACATGTCTTTTCCCGTGGAAATGTTAATGCTCACCCTTATAGAAATGAAGTCCTGGATGCTTATGTGTGCCCTTATGCTGGGGCAATATGTGATACTTTTGTGCCATAGGATAAAATGCGAGACCACAAAGGGTTCGCATCGTGATATCTTATCTTGCACAGGAAATAATTCTGACCATGCTATGGCCAGCTCGATTACCAGACTTTAATCCTATTGAGCATACTTGGGATGCTGTAGGATGAAGTATAGCTGCTCTCAATCCCCCTCTCAGGACCTTTGTCACGCTTTCAAGTGCCTTGAAAGAGTAATGGCTCACACTTCTTAAAGAATTTATAGACCGCATAATTGAGAGCATCACACATCGCTGCATGTGCTGTATTGCGTCTCAGGGGAAATCATACCCCATATTAAAGGTACTTTCCCTATACCAAATTGACACATTTGATTTTCTCATTGTATACATATGCTAATTCTATAACCTTGTAATTGTCTGTTGATTTCTTTTTATGCTATATTATAAATTCCTGTGTGTTGTATAATGAATATAAGTTTCATTTAATTCTACGCATAACTTTTTGTGTTATCGTCATTTTTATGATAATTTCTTATTTTATGATAGCCAGAGTATATGCAGTATCTTTATAGAAGTGCAGCAGAATTAGCTGTAGTTTGTTAATTCTTAAATTTTGATTATGTCAATTCTCAAATTGCTGCATTAATGCATGCACTTTAAATTGTGAATTGTCTTAGATATCTCCTTTTTAACATGCTTTTATAAGTTTCACTTATATGTAACGGAATCTTAGAACTCGATTTTTACCCACTTTAAAAGATCGGATGAATTCGAAATTTTGCACACTTGTTAAGGACCGATGACAATACAATAATTTCATAATTTTGTTTCATTGTCAAGATCATCAGGAATAATGATAATCAGATTTGGCGACAATTCCAGAAACCACTTCAAGATTTGGTGACTTATTGCATATACAATTTCCAAATTTGGCAACTAATTCCTTTTTCTACTTTCAGATTTGGCAATTAATGCCATATACGTTTTCCAGATTTGGTGGCTAATTCCAGATTTAACGACTAAAAGAATAAGGTGTAACCCTAAAGCTAGTGTTTTTAATTTAAAGCTAATTATATGCAAGTGTAAAATACACTTGTGGCTATTATAAATAAAACAAAAAAAAAGTGTTCTTTATGTGAGGAAGTGGAGGGTGGGTGTGTGTTAGCAATTTCTTACCATAATATAAACATTTTTCTGAAAATGAAAATAAAATAAATTATAGTTTAAAAAAACTAAAAGATACGTTCTTATACAGATTCGAATTAAAAAGTAAAAAAATAATTCTTAATATAAGAATAAAATGATGAACGAGAAAATTAATGTCATCCTGGTAAAAGCATGGGGTGCTTAGTACTACATTTTTACACTAACTCAGCATTTCGGAATAGAAGTTAGAAACTATAACAATTGATATATTTATAGAACACCCCACAGTTTTACCCCAATGACATTAATTTTCTCGTTCATCATTTTATTCTTATATTAAGAATTATTTTTTTACTTTTTAATTCAAATCAGTATAAAAGCGTGTTTTTTAGTTTTTTTAAACTATAATTTATTAATATTAATTCCATAAACGCATAATGACTATATACTGGAGCTGTTATCATAACATCTTGCGAATACAAAGTAGACATTTCTTTATTTTCCCCAGGTGATGTTAGCCAACTTGGTTCCATTCGTGCACTCTACTCTTTTTTTAAAGGTAGATACTTTTCTCTATAAAATAACTATTGAAAGAATGGAATAATATAATGTATTTCCCATTACTCTATGAAGTCATAAGATGAAAATAGGATTATAATTATTATCAGGGACGTCTTAAGACCCATTGAAGCCCTGGGTCAAGAAAAGAATTTTTGAGGCCCTGGGCCCCTATTCAAATGTGGGCCCTACCTGAGATCTTGAAAAGTAGATGATAGCATGCATTGTCAAATATTCGTTCAAATGGTGATTTGAAACAAACAAATGTACACGACTCACAATCTCAAAAACCTAGGCTCAAACTAGCTTGACCGATGGCCGCATTTCGACTAAGTGAATTGAATGATTGCTTAAGGTATTAGACCTAGGTCTTTACATGGACAGCGGTCATCACACAAATATACCATCTTACCACTTTTGCTTATTGACATGCAGTTTGAAATTCCGCGTTTTTCAGAGAATATGTACGGGAATAATGTTTGAGCATATAAAAATTATCTGGGTCAGGATCTTATAAAGACAGAACCCATAAAGAAACGAGGTCCCCACCAAAGGCGAGACCCTGGGCCCGGGCCCAGTTGGCCCATGCCTTAAGACGTCCCTGATTATTATATTCTATTTAATTTGAAAAAACTATAAAAAATTGAAGGAAAATCAATTGCATACGTGCTTGTGTATTCCGTTGTTTTATATTTAACACCTATACATTTAAAATTATAATATTTATGCATTTTACATTGTAACATTGGTACATTTATCTCATGAAATTTTCACAGCTAACGCATTGTAATATTTATATATTTTTTACATTAAAACATATTGATGCAGGTGACATTAATATAAAAGTTATACATATTTCAATTTTTAACTGAAATATCATTAGAAAAGCATACATACTGATTTTCTCTAAAAATACAAAGTTTAAAGTAAAATTCCGGGACATATTTATTAACCATGAATCGCTTTTTTTAAATAATGTATTCATTTGTGACAAAATGAACTTAAATCGTTGTTCCTTACTAGAAATATCCTCCACATCTGTTATGCTTTGAATCAATGACTCAGTAATGGCATTGTGAAATTGCATCCTTTAGGAATTTTTTTTACAGTTGAAAAATCTGAGGTTCCGCATCTAGCAATATTGCTCCACTTCTGGCAACGGTTGTGTAAAGGGTTAGAAAGATCTACGCAAAGACGAGACGAAATGTGACTGAGAGCAACAGAAGGAAACGTTGGGAAGTGTTTTTTTTAAAGATTGTTGATTAAAAACCTCATTTAATATTTGTTTTATAATTGTATATTGAATAACTATTATTATAAGTATTATTCGTATGTGTGCTATATTATATTCCTTAACCCTTTCGCGACGAGTATTTTTTCTTACGACAGAATAATTTTGGTAGCTTAAACTATGAGTAGGGCACACTAGAATGCTAAAACTAAGATGCTATATTTTTAGGAAAGTTTTAAACACTGATTTAGGACTGGGACATATATGTCTCATCAGTCCTGATTGCTGGGACATATGTTTCTTAGTAGTCTTCAATGAGTAATTTTGTAAAAAAGAACAATGATTTTCTAGTCATAAAAATTTAATTATGAATGGTATGGTTTGAAACAATCAATGCACAATGGGACATTACACATTGTGCAGATTATTTTAGAGCTTGATTCCTTCTTTTGATGTGCACATTTATGCACCGCCATCGTGTTTTTGTTGTTACTGGTAGATGATCACCAACATTAAGTAAGCTTCGTGATGTTTTAGATGGGCGTCCAATTTCTCTACGGCGTTGATACTGTGCATTGAGCTTTCCGGACGCCATCAAGGCTTCTGCAAGAGGTACAAGGAAATCAAGAAGTAGGATTTTCGATGTTTGAGTTTGCAGTACGCAATCCATGAGTTAACCACTGCGCTCATCAACAGGCGAAAAAATACAGTAAAAGCACTTGCAAGATTTTCGATCTAATTCATAGACATTCATAATCATTTGGTTTGCAAGGTCTACACCTTCCATGATTTTGTTGTAGAATTCGATTGCGACAGGGCACTCAAATTCTTCTTTGCTTGCATCTTTCATGGTGAAATTTACATTTGCGTATTTAGCTTCGTGGCAATTATTTAGCATAATCACTTTTTTTGAATCAAGCCCCCTCTCAAAAAAAGTACGCAACTATTTCAAAAGTAACCAAAAAATATAATATCAAGAGAAATGATCGCATAGGACTCTAGGGACAATGTGTTCCCACTATCCAAGATGAGAGGGACACACATGTCCCGATAGTAAAAACGGAAGTGAAACTTTGCCACTTACCAGTTTATTAGAGGTAATCCGCTTCGTGATTAACTTATCTGGCCTTAGATTTATGGATTAATTAAAATTTAATCTAAAATAGGCAATATTTTCCAAAACTAAACTATTTACGTTCGTGCAGTATGGAATGCGCTGCTACAACACTTCAAAAACGCGGGAATTGCATTATGTATTGTACTGCCATCTATGTTCTGTGAATGGAAATACCTTCAAAAATATTGGCAGGGCTGGTGGGAAAGTCTCCAATTAGACAGAGAATGTTTCTGTCCCAAAAGAATTTTTTGAAATTTGCTTGGGACGTATGCGTCCCATTAGGCGAGAAAGGGTTAACAAAGGACGTACAAGCAAAATATTCAGACTAAATTAAGGAGTTAATTACTTATATGATGGTGAAAACATTAACACACATAAAGTTTATACCAACTCTCCGATGAAAGGTACAAAAAAGAACCCATCAATGTTTTGTAGGGCGGTATTGACTTTTTCATGAAAAATTTAGTAATTCATTTATTTTTATTCTTTCGTAAGTTTTGAATAAATTCTCAATATCAGTTAAGCAAATTTCTAAGCTTTTAAAAATTTCCGGGTGTGTTCTATGTTTGTATTAACACTTTAAAAAATAATTTTTCAGACTTGCACCAAGTTAAATGACTTAAAAAATTAAACAACCCATAAATTAAAGTGAAATTTGTCATCTTTTTGGGAAAAAATTAGTGGTTTTAAATCGTATTAGAATAGATCAGCCGTATAAAAAAAAAGAGTTATTTTTCTGGTACTGTATTACTTTAAAACTGTATACCCAAATTCTTATACAAATAATTAGGTTCAAAAACAATTTCAGTAATAAATAATTACAATTTATTGTACAAATAAGTAAACTACAAATAAATTCAATTAAAATACGATACTTGGGTTAGGAGAATTTTAAAATTTAATTGAAACTTTTTAAAATTTCTTCTACATACCATGATTTTACGATAACAATATATAAAGTAGAAGATTTTTTCTTCTTACAGTAGTTTTTTGTGTGCTTAAAATAAAAAAAAACACTACTTCTTAAAAAAATCGCAAAAGTAATGTGAATTACACTAAGTACTAAATCCAATACTTAAAAGGAACTGATAGCTTTAATTTCTAAACAATTTTTTCCAAAGAAATTTGCATTATTTCATTTCAGCTTTTTACGAAGAAATATTTATTGAAACAAAAGTTGATTTAAGTCTTAGCAATATTTTTTCTGTAAATAAGATATTGTAAATATTAAAATGTCTATACAGAAAAACGAAAAAGTAACATAAGAAAAATAAAAACCAATACGTTGTATTGTTTGAAATTGCTTGCTTTATATCAAGAAATCTTTTTCTTTTAAAAAGATTCTAAGTACAAAAAAAAGTGCGCATACAAAGGAGAGGAAACATTTTTAGAATCAATGCAATTTTGTTTTTATAGAGCTTTCCAATAAAACTCTCCACGGAATCATAATTTAAATTTCATTTCAATCGAGACTTTAAATATATCAAGAATAATTCTATTCATCAGTTTTCTTCAAACATCAATTTATTTTTTTCCATCAGTTTATTACCAATGACTAATTCTCCTTATTACATTTATTTATACAAGCATTGTTTGATACTTGATATATTCCGATTGAGAAAATCCAGGAATTTTGTTTTAAATTTTAAACAGGTTTGGTAGAGTTATATATATATATATATATATGCCAGGTTTGAAAAGATTAACTTTAAAATTAAGGGATTAATAAATAAAAATAGAGCGAACTCTTTACCATCGCGTAAGGATTTGTGGGTAAGTAAGCCTATTTAAAGGTGGAGCGAGTGCTCGTCTATTGTTCTATAGTGTTGCGCCCCTAATGGACGCCATGTTGGATATTAGATTATTATAGAAGAAATAAAGAAGAGTTTGTTATAGAATGCCTCATCATTTAACCCGCAGGCCTGGGGCCTGTCATATATATATATATATAGTCAAAATTCTCTATTACAGAGAGATGAATAATGAATAACCATCAAATTTGAAAAAACCGAAATTGTAAGATAAACTAGACATAAGATTATAGAAAGGATATATTAGTAAAAAAATAATAGAATTTAAAAATATATAAATATATGGATTCTACAGTATTATAAAAACATTTCTGATATGACAGCTCTTATATAAAATAATTTATACCCCACTTTTATATAAAATAATTTATATAAAGTGGGGTTTATATATATATTGAAGAAACAAAGCTAATATAAATGTGATAAAATCAATTTTGCTTAAAAAGGCTAAGTATCTAAACTGAAAAGGCTTTGCAAAATATTTCATTTGTTGCACAACTTGTTAGGGAAATCGTACAAATATAAATGTTGAAACATTTCTGATATTAGAATCTGTGACTGAACTTTTTCTGGTGCTTTGAAGTATATGTAGCAAATGAAAGTTTTCACTTTTTTCAGTAAAATATATTAGTAATTTGTCATATAAAAGAGAAAAAAAACGAAAACTTATTATTTCATAAGACAAATATTAGTTGTAAAAAATTTTGTATTCTCCACAAAAATTTTGTGTGTCGAGACAAATACTTTTTCTTAGTTACTACAAACTACTTTGAATAATTCTGTTAATTTGCAGCATGATAATTGGAAGAGATTTCAGTCTAGAATTGCGAGAGAACTTTTGGCAACGTACTTCATAATGCTGAACCATGATTACATTACAAGAGCTAAACGCGAAATGATGCTGAAATTTCACCACCTTTCCATGCCAAAAACACAAGATCCATCTCAATTTAACTTTCAGGTGTCCCTCCTTCCATTATTTTAAATGATTCTCTTTACTCAAAACTGGACTTGGATTCATGACTATCAGAGAGCTTTTCAGCTCTAAGGTTTCTAGAAAGAATATTTTAAGTAATTTATTTTTAAAATGTAACAACTTTTACTTAATTTTTTGTTCACTTTAATAACTCATTAAAAAACCTTTTACAACAGTTTTAGTTTTTAATGATAAAATGTGTAATTTAAATATGTTTTCATATTTATTACGCGAACAAATTATCATATTTTCTTCCAGAAAACATATTATAAATTTTTTAAGTATTCGATCAATATGTTTTTCTACAAGAATTTCCGTTCCTTTTTAAGCCATCGTTTAATTGAATCATTTTATTTCATTTCTAATGTATTTGCTTGATTTTAGTATTCTGAATATAAGTATATCCTAATTTCGCAAAAGAATTCCCGAAAAAATACAGTGAGAAAAAAATTAATAAAATTAATTATTTTAAGACTAACCTTTTTTCTCTAAAACAATTAAGAATAAAAGTATTGCAAATGATGTACATAAATAATATTGTTTCTTAATTCCAAGAATTTCGGTATGTTTTCCGTTATAACATTGTCATTTAAAAATTTCATTTATGATAGTTATAAGGAATTTACATCCCTTCTTCCCTGTGACCCGGCTAGAGGTGTAGGAGGAACTAAATGATCAGACCACATGATGAACTTCAATTATTTTATTTATCACTATTTCAATTCAGACACAACACTCTAAATAAGATAACTTTGATCAGTCAGTGCACGGGGTATGAGACGAGATGTCGTGGGGAGAATATATTCATTCATGCAGATCTACCCTTAAGATAACTTTATACAGAAATGACCGCACTAATAATTTAACTCTCTAACATGAACTTGATTAAGGATCACAGTACCTGAACTCTAGCGGTCTTCTAATCCTTGCGTTTTCTTTAACACGGCTCCAACAGTTGAACTAAGCACTTTCTTAAAATTCCGACTTCCCGCTTCGTACACTGTTTACGTATACGTTTCACTGCCGGTTTACCACACTTCTCATCTATCAACAATTCACTTCATTTCTAAACTATTCTCACTTCACTAACTCCCAAACTCGCGAATACAGAATATATATATTGAACTTAATTTGCATAATCACGCTTCCTGTCTTTGAAGAAAGTTGGTTGAAAAAATGATGGCCCAAAGGGAATTCCCAAGAGGTTAGTAGAATAAAACGTATAGATCCGTCACATAGTTAGAATTTTTTAATGCATGATTTTAAAAACACATTTTGATTATATTGTATTTTTAAAACTTTATTGATCAGCATTAGATTGCATTTCAAATAATTGTTTCAAAAATTAAAATAATAAAGCACCTTTATTTATGGAATAAGAGAGTTTATTTTTATTTTATTTTTGTATTTTATCTGAAAACAAATTTTGATCCCTTAAAATTTCATATCTTTACACTTATTCCAAATAAATTTTACAAATTAGATCATTTATCCTGATTTGATTTTTAAGTTCTTATGTATTGCACTGTCAACACACACAAATATCGCCAAATGCCGCGATATGGAGCTAATTTTGCAATACCATTCCCGTGCACGTTTGAAGACAATAATAATGATAGCAGCATTTGGCGACACTGTTTGAATTGATGATGTCTTGTCCTAATTTGTCGTTGATATAATACATGCGTGACAATTTTTATCATTTTACAGTTGCTTGAGGGCAACTAACTCGTAATTTTGACCTCCATCAAATAATGACTACTACGCCTGAATTGGTAACCTACTTTCCATACTCACATATCTGTGACTGCCACCTGGGTGGCTTAGGTGGTTTGTCGCTGGCCTTCTGCACCCAAGTTTGAGGGTTCGGCCCTTGCTCAAGTCGGTGGATTTTTTTGATACAGAAAATCGACAACGTCCATGTCATATGATTATGCGGCATGTAAAAAATTCCTTGAAGGGCCATTTAGCTTGGCTGCTCTCGGCAAAATTAAAATTCCTATGTACAGTTTCGCATCATCAGAGAACAGGTGTCTCCCTCTGTGGAAGAAACTAGGAGTTAAAATTACTTGCGGCAATTGAAATCGCCTGTATGTGCCGCACTAAAAAGTGATACCAGCTCCTTCGGAATGTACTAGATCATAGGTTCTCAACGTGGGCGATAACACCCCTTTGTGTGCGTTTGAGGCCGTCAGGGGGGCAGTAAATGACACAAAGAAAATTAGGGGGTGTGAGATGGTATGGAGGGGCATGGGCGGATTAACCAAATATAGTCTAAAAAAGGCTAAATAAGCAGGCTGATTATACACTAACAAATGTAAACTTTGATACTGGTTACCTTATTTTGATTGTATGTATTTAAACAAATTCTATCATGTCACGTGTACGAAAATTCACACATTTTGGTAGTTCGGGAAGTGGATGAAAAACTTAAAAATTACATTACATACAGACCTACATTAAATTAAATACCTAAATTTTAAATTTTAGATATTAAGTTAAAACTTTTCACGTCATCTGTCACGTAAAATATCTCATATACATAACACAGTAAAGTTAACAAAAGCCTGGTAATAAAAAATAACAAAAAATGCTTGTAGGAATTCAATTATAGCAAGTTTTTGATAAATAACATGATAAATAACGCGCAGTATAATGTGCGAACTACTATAACAAGAACTATACATTTTCATTCGAGCATTTAATTATGTGTACATATATTTTATTTCCATTACTAGTAGATTCGATGAGTCGTAAGCTAAGACTAAACTGAGGCCAACTTGCATACTAAGCATCCCCCCCCCTTCTTTCCGATGTATATATCTGTGTTTATGATTTCTGTAGTGTACGTGTATATTTATTATGAATTACTTCATATCATTAAAACCCCTTCCTGTCCTTATTACAAGTAAGATAAAACTTTTATTCATCTCTTTTAAATACAGAAGAAATTCACAATAGCGTTTCAGTTCTAGCAATATACAATTCACGACTAAAATACAAAATATTACATATTTAAATATATTCGTGGCAATAGCTATTTCAGATTCGCAAGTAAAAAAATATTTGGACCTTAGAAAAAAATTAAATTAAAAAATATATTCTATTAGTGATAGAATATTTATAAAAAATTTAATTCTTGTTTTCATTATGCATTATGTACGTTCTTATTTCTCTGGAGTGGGAGGGGGGGTATCGAAATATTCACTGGAAAAGGGGGCGCCTGTTCAGAAAAGTTTGGGAACCTATGTACTAGATCGTCAAAGGTAAAAATACCAATTCGCTGCCCCATTAGATAAGAAACATATCTATGACCTAATTATTTCAAAGATTGCGTAATTTGGATCGTAATATAAGTTACTTTTTCAAAATCATATAAACGTATTTGTAAGAAAAATATTGAGACAAATGCCTCCCAAACTAATTTTCTATTTTACTTATATTTTCCAGATTACCCAAGTGTAAAATTTTCAAATGCACTTTTACCGATTATTGTTTTCGAAAAGAATTATGTGGGCTGTTTTATTTCCTAATGCAAGTCATGGTATGAGTTTGGCGAGATTTATTTTCTTCTTTAAGAGCATTGAGAAAAGAGGAAGAAAGGTGAAGATAACCTTAGTCATCATCGTATTGATCTGATGAGTGTGTTGAACCGTGGAATAAATGGGATAATATTTTTTGTGGAAAGATCATTGGTATTATGCCTCGTTGCTTTCACAAACGAAAGTGCAGGGAATTTGAAGGTACGGTATATTTGGCAAATGTAGATTTCCAGTTTAATATATCTTAGAAGGATATTTTATGAAGATTTTTGCAAGAAAGTGCTATAAATAAAGAATTTCGGTAAGCATTCATTTCCAAAAAGTATTGTGCCATTATTCAGGATCATTTTTTTCTTTTTGTTTTTTGTTCCTTTATTTTTTTCCTACTTTGTCAAAAAACCCTCTTTTATTTAGACCGGGGGTCAGCAACCTATGGCATGCGTGCCACATGCGACACCCGGTGCAATTCTCTCAGTGTCACTTTGCATTACTCTACAAATTTGTCAATTATTGAGCGGAGGGAAGTTGATAAAAACTTGTAATGGACCTTATTTGACAAGCATGTTCAGAATTACAGACATTTATGGAATTACGAAAAATTCTGAAATATAACTCTGACAATAAATTTACAGCTATTTTATAAATTATTGAATGCCATTGTTGAAGAGATTTAAGTGTCTGACGAGGAAAAATTGCATGTATTCTGCTTTCCGCTCTTGGTTCAACATATTTAAGAAAAAAATTTATTATGTATTTTTAATTTTTTGAAGTATAGATTAAATTGACTGTTTCCAATTTGATCAATTGTATAATATTGTCTCTATACTTCGGTATAGTAAATCTTCATTAAGGCATCCGACTACCCTAAAACTGTGAATTTTCCCAAACATTGACAATTTTTTTATGATTTTATTTTATACGCCATCTTATTAGCTTTATAAAAATATCAATGTCATCATTTTCCGTTCACTAGAAAAAATACTACAAAGGTTTTAGTAAAAGCGGATGCCATTACTTTAAGCAAGATGTACTTTTAAACGGGTTTTACTCCAAATACGTTTTTTTGAAAATACTCAAACAAGGTCAGCGGTTGCTCAAAAGGTTTTTAAAATAATGAACTGAAATTTTTTCTGTAAGTTCGGTATAATAGTAGAATTGTCTTAACCTTCAGATTTATCAATCATTGTTTTATTACAAAATTTACAGTACCTTATGCTAATATAATTACTGTTTTTTAAAGCAATTTCATATAGTAACTAAGATAAAGTGCTCTAGTTTTTGTAAAAATTAGAATAACTCTTACCCTGAAGGTCATTTCAAAAAGGAATAACATAGCAACACATCAGAATTGAAAAATTGAAAATTTGTTCATAAACTTTTTGTACAGAATAAGTCCCCTTTATGTTATTTTTTGTAAACATTTACCAATTTTTTTCCATTTTAGTAATAAAAATTTCTTTTTCTCTTCTTAATTTAATCATATTTTTCTTAAAATGTACTAACAAATATAAAAAACACAAAAATACCCATATGTTCTTTCTTTCTTTTTTTTAAAAAAAGTAGTCGTAATTAGTCGGATATCTCAAGTTAACTTTTGAAAGAAAATAGGAATCTCATTTTTTGCTTCTTTAAAGCATGTTCAAGAAATAAGAATTTAAAAAGAATATTGATATCAATTAGAAATATTGCAACCCAGAAAACAAAAATTCTCCAGTAAGAATATTTTATTCAAGTTTTAAAAGATAAATATTAGAAGTACTCAATAATAATAATAGAGACAATAATTTTAATTTGTTTCATAATTTGTAAGAAGTAAATATGGTATAATTTTTGATTTTTTAGAATCAATATATATCGATGTGTATGGTCTTACAATTGGTTAAAAAACTCTAACTGAATTTTCCAAAAGAATCCTTTCCCAGATACATGAGATATTAAGCTTTATTGCCTTGAATTTTTTTATATGTGTTTTAAATTTGCATTTATGGAATTAACAAAAATAGAAAATATTTTTCTGTATTGTAACAAAATTCCTTAAGTATTTCCTTTAATTGCATGCTCGTTTTCATAAAAAAACTAATGTGTATAACTTAAGTAAAATACATCTAATAAAATAATATTCCACATAAAAAAAATTCAGGGTTGGACTTAACATCTGAAGTGTAAAAATTCATAAAGCTTAGATATAAAAATAATATAAAACTAATGCTATTTTATATTTTAAATCTATGCTTAGCCATTTTATTTTCAATTTTCCAAATAATAAAACAGCCTATCGAATTTGAAGATCAAATTTAAATGGTTTTTTCCCTGTACCCGCAGCTTATGTTTTTGAGGAACATACTAGAAAATATACTCAGATTTCTGATGTGTATACCCTGTTAAAAGAGAGCTACAAAATCTTATTTTATTTCTCAATAAGACAACCTCTCAAAAAACACGCTGGTTGATTTAAACTCCCCTAACAGTCACAAAATCCCAAAGATACATGATAACAGTAATAGGAGATCTACTGCATCTTATTCTGTCTCAGTCAAAAAATCTTAGTGACGTAAACCTCAAGTTGAGCTGTTTCGTTCTTCTTTACTGTTATTGGGAAAAATGATTGATTGAAGAGTGCTATAAGTGGGATCGTTTCCTTTTCATAAAAAACTCGATTGACATATATTCTGAAAAATCAAGAAATAATGAATATAAAATTTTAGAGGATGCATATATATATATATGAGACATTTTTTGTACTTGTATTTTTCTTTTTTGTTTTATTCATTTAATATTTTTTATTTTTTTAAAGGCATGAGAATAAAATTTAAATTCTTAGCATATACTTAATGGCTAAACATGAAGAAACAAATGTTACGTATTTTCGCAATAAAAGCTTTTAACAAAGTTAATATTCGGATTATAATATTTGTTTAATAATTATTATGTAATTTTTTAGCAAATGCAGTTTATAAAATACATAAATTAAAAAAACATTTATTGTTATAAATTTGACATCAGAAATAATTTAAAATAAGTACTTTTACTTATTCATGGTTTAATCTTTATCATTTTTAATTAAATTCAATATTAATTGTTTTTTTTTGTCAAAAAACCAAACCTAATCAAATGCATATACATCTGCAGCTGATGACTTGTCTAATAAAAACTCGTGGTGGGGTAAAATCATTGAATGAAAGTATAAATATAAAGGGAAAAGGATTTTTTATTTAATTGAAGAAGAGTTCTGGTTATCTGATGAACGTTGCTACATAACATGTTATTTATTGAATTAAGCTGAACGTGTATAACAAACTTGTAATTGGGCTATCAGAATCAAAATATTTATACGATATCTAAGAACTAAGAATTTAACTGTTTTTTACTAAGTACATATCATGTTCTTAATTTTCCTGTACAATATTTATGATAGTCTTGTATGAAATTGAATGTATGAATAAAAATTTTTAAAAAAATTCACGAATTGTTTTTTGCTAATAATTCGTACGCATGCAATAAAAATAGAATGTTCTGTTTTGTAATATAAGGAATAGGATTTTTATAATTGTTGAATAACGTGATATATTTTTGTTATGATCCGAAATAAAAGTAAACCTATTCATTTTATTTTTAAGGAGCAAATCAAATAATAAGAAACTCTTTTAGAATGCATGGATAGTTTCAAAGGCATGCTGATACGTAAGAACACAGTCGATTTTTTCTCAAGTTGTTAATATCAAATATGCTCTTTTTTCCTAAGTGATAAAAATTATTATTTTAGCATATTTATTCCGAAGCAGAGCGAAAAACAGCTACAAGATATTATAACTTGTATCCTAAAATTAAAAGCATTTTTTTAAAAAAAATTTATACTTATCCGTAACACCAAAATAAATACACCATACAAGAACATAATAAAGAGGAAATACTTTTTATGGTAACATGTTAATGCATAATGCGAAATAAGTTAATTTTTTTCATGTTTATATAAAAATATTAAACAAAAAATCCTGCTTAACATTCACCCGTTTTAACGCATTCATGGTAAGGGGTGTAATTGCTTAAAAATATGGAAAATAAAAAAGCGTAATTAATGAGTTTCTTACAGTGAATAAATTTATTTTTACTTTGTTGGTCAGTATTTGAGAGAAAAATATCCTTTCTTTTAACTTAAAAAAATTATTAGTTTAATTAAATTCTTTCTATAACAACTTCTTACACACTTTCATTCCTTTATTCTTTAGAACTTCACAAAAAGTATATCGCAATCTTGTTCGCAGCAAAAATTTCTAAAAATAGGAGTTTATAAAGACGCTGAGTTGATAATTTAATGACAATATGCAGTTGTAAAAATATAGAATTTTTATTACTTTCTTTCCAGGATACAGTAATAAGTAGTTAATTATGCCTATGTCGAATGAAAGATTTCATTTGTCATTTTGATCATTACAAAATCATTTTAATAGATATTAAATCTTTTTTTCTCGAAAGATACATTCAAATGTATTTCTTTATTATGAATTTTTTTAAATGAAACTGCTATATTAAAAGGTGAATGTAATAAACCCAATATACCCTTATAAGGAATTCGTAACTGCGTTCTTACAAAATGTCGATACTCTTTTAATTTAGGCAAAGAGCAAACATTGCTCATTTTTCTATTTGATAGAGATTTATTAAAAAAAATATCAATATAAACAGCCCATATTCAGAAGACTGAAAAAAATATACTTATTTTCCCTTTTTACACTTATAATTATTTGCACTCCTTACATCTTTTTTCCCTCCTTTCAACATAGTTTTTTTGAATTTATTAATAAAAAATACCCATTTTTTCAAATAATAATTAAAGGCTTATGTTATTATGAAAGATTTTTGTTTGATTATCATCAGAATTTATTTTCATAGGCATGGCTGATAAGTTCATTCTTTTTTTTAAACATGTATGAATATAAAAAAAAAATACTGTACAAAATAAGTACTCCAGGACACGAAAAATAAGCATTAACTGATACAACGTTATAAAATTAAACATTTTTTTTATTTTAAAATAATTAATAATCTATTTAAAATATCAAATATATCTGCTCTGTTTTTTTGTGCAGTGCCGAATGCAATCGAGTGATTCGATTGTATTTAGCGTCGTCAATACAGAATTCGATTTGAGTTCCATTATTAAGAAAAAAATCTCATACGTAAATAGTGTACATCTAATAATATGCGGTATATGGTGCTAACCAAAGTTATGATTATAAAAGTTGGAAGATTTTACTAACTTGGAATTCCTCTTTCGTTGCTGTAATGGGTTACATGCACTATTCATGTGGTTTTCAAAAGAGGGTTATCCTTGAATTTATCGCCAAGCGTGTCAGGGCTTTGAAAATGACAGTTTGTGAAATGTTCACGTGATGCAGTGATAAAAGTATAATGGGACTGATGTAACAGTCGTATTCAAAGGAAACGGAGTGCAGCTAGATCGTATCACATGATGTGAGAAGAGAACTTTTGTTGCGACTTTCGTGAGGATTGACCTACAGGTTGCAATTGAGCAACTTAAGTAGCAAACGAACCTTGGAGACTTCCAGACGTGTATCTATGATGAACAGTAATACATCTGGGTATTCAAAGCACACGGGTGGTCTTGAAACTATTTTGACAAAGTTGCATCAGCCAAAACGGCATGCATGTATGGTAATATCAGAATCGAATATCTACTAAATGGCAAACACTTGACTTTTAAGATGAATGACAATTTCTGTATTATTGAACGGAAGTATGTTCAAGCGTCTGATAATTAATATTGGAGAACAAACGCCCTGCAGCCATTTCTGGGAGAACAAAATGCAGGTAATGCTTTCAAGCCAGTATGGGCTCTCTCGTGCCAATAAGAAGTAGAGCCAATAGTTTGAATTATGTATATATTGTGTATTATGGGTGTAATTGGTACCAATGTGATTTAAAATCATCCATAATAATCTACTTTTCCATGATGATCGAACATTTTCTTTTCTTTTTTTTTCTTAGGAAAAAAGGGATCTTTCCGAAGAGTAATTTCACCTTCAATACTTCCAGAATTAATCGGTACTAATCGAAGAAGAGCGAGGAAGACTTTCAAGTATCCGTTATTTCCAAGTTCACTCGATCTTAGCTGAATAGAGCATCTTTGGAATTATCCGAGCCGAGTTCGTAGGGCATTCCACCTAGAATCTTGAAGCCACGATAAGACATATTGCAATCTTTATGGCTCTAGATGACAGTATTAACCATTCGAAATCTTACTGACTGACTTTGAAGTCGTCATGCTGTGTTTTCCTCTATATTATCAGAAGTTTTTAATGATGTGAACATTTCCCACGTATGAATTTTCTTTTAAGGGATGAGTTGTCTAAACTAAAAATTCATTTTCCTATTTCTTCCAATTGACTCTACTTATTCCTTTTTCTTATTTTAAACTGTTTTTTTCAGGTAAAGGGTTTTCAAAGAAATTTGATATTATAATTTCTACGACTGAATATTAAATAATAAAAATATGAAGTGACATATTTTTCTTAAATTTTAAGTCACTTTTTTGGTAACAAATTAAAAAAAAATCCGTACATATTACCTTTAATTTATTTATTATACTGACAATACTGCGCTTTTAGAAGGAAACGAAAAACACATTTCATAAATAAAATTATTCATTAAGATTACGACAAAGTTTGATTCAAGATTCGATAATTACGTTTTTAATTTAGGTGCGTGTGAGTAGTATGTGTGTCTGGAAAAAAGATGGAAATTTTAATGAATATGTATAATTCTTCTTTTGCTTATTGAATTACAGAAAATCGGATTCGAATATATATATATATATTCAAATCCGATTTTCCGATATATATATAAGTAAATAACAATTAAGTATCAATAATGGAAATCCTTCGGGTCAATAGCAAAAATATAAAGAAATTTTCATGCTAATAAAAGATAATTTTAAATAATTTAATAAGATGCTTTAATAATTTATTAATAAGATCAAATCACTGGCTCAACCATAATCTCACAATAATTTCTCCGTCCATTTTAATTTCATTGAAGGCATGACGGTTGTTAATTTGGAGAGACGCCAGCCAGACGCACCGCGAAGTAATCGTCTGATCGCCTTAAAGACATTTTCACAGCGTCCAGGCGAAGTTTCATCAGTTTAATTACAGACTGTTTACGAAAACTCCAAGTTGTGTATTGCGTGATCGTATTAACTCGGGCTATTTTTAAACAAGAAATTTGAAAGAAATAGTTATTCGTGTGAACTGTAATGAAACGTTTCGGCTAGAATATTGTAAATGCTTTAACTTTGAATTTTTTAAGTACATTGGAAATCGTTTAGCATGAAAACTAAAGGGGAATGAAATATATTTTCGTCTTAAATGAATTTCTTATTAAAGTATATTGCACCTCCCTCTCTCCATATATTCATCAAAATTAAGTTTATTAGAGTACATTTTTTATTTACATAGATATATGCATGTATTTAATAAAAATTAATGCAACATAAGAATTCACAAGAACTTAATGAAATTCAATACAAAACTTTCAAGTTTTTTGAAAAGCAAAACATTTATTGAGTTTTTTGATAAACAATCTGATAATTTTCTGTCCATTGTTATTTTTAGCATCAGATTGTCAACAAATTGTTCGACATCGCTCAATTTGTAATTAATTTCTCTATTGGAATGGGCGCCTAAATAACGGTGCATAACCTTTCATGACGTTCCTCATTTCGGAGGACAGGAGAAGTTTTGAGCTTTGAACCAACGCCAAAATGTTTTTGTCTGCCAAAATTGGGGCTGTATACATATTATCATATACTGCATTAATTTCTTTCTATGGTACAGTAGAACAGTCTAATAATACAGAAAATTTCTCCGAAATTTCATTATGTGTTGTTTCAGTTTCAATATCCAGAAGGGAAATGCTTTCGTGTTAAGAGAACAAAATGCATGAAAATAAATAGTAGTTTGTCGGGACAGTTGAACTATTTCGTTCGTATATTTCGTCTTAAGCGTTCTCGCGTTAAACGTATTTCACTGTACTTGTGATAAATTTAATCGAATTTAGGAAACGATTTGAAAATTTATGTTAAATTTGATTTCTCTCACTCTCTCTCTCTCTCTGAGCGTAAAACTATAGCTTTTAAACAATTTATGTTAAATAAAAAGATTAAGAAAAAGTGGCTTTTTAATGTTTATGATAATTAAAGAAGTAAACATAAGTATAAAGGAAGTTTTAGAAAAACTGAAGATTGTAAATAATTTTACTCTAATAATTCAATTTCATTTCACAAATTTTGAACAATATCTTATATGGTAATAACATTTAAAAGAGAGAAACTTTAATAAATTCAGCAACACACTAATATTTGTCTTACAAATACGTACTTGCACGCATGTTTATAAAGGTGACGATTTGAAGGAAACGTAGAGGGTTTTTCGTGAAGCAGTTTTTTATTCAAACACTGACAGCTTTCAACATCTTTACTGCGAATTAAATAAAAGCCAACTGTACTGACTTTTAATTGTATTGTATATTTATTTCAGTACCTGCTAAATCATCATTTTTCAAACTAAAGTTTCGAATGGAGAGTAAAGAGTCGGAAAATATAGCTTATGTTCGTAGTGAAATGAAACGGGATTGGAATCTGAAGGTTGGAGGATCTTTTCTAAGAAAATGTTACTTATTTAATTTTATATGTGAATATGTAAGGTGAAAAAAAATGAACATTAAATGGGATTATAATCTCATTTAGGTTATAAATTAATTATCCTTGCGCACGCACGCACGCACGCACGCACACACACACACACACACACACACATATATATATATATATATATATATATAGAGAGAGAGAGAGAGAGAGAGAGAAAGAAACTGACAGGGATACACTCCTATATATTTTGCATAAAACACATTTCTTAAAATTTCATAATTGGCATATGTAACCATTTACTCTCTCCTTTCATTCAAATAAAATACTTTTTCATACATTATACATTTAAATAACTTTTCAGTTGTTAAGATCATTTAAGAGAATCCTGCAGGAATTCCCAATGTTATATATTTAAATAGAAGCAATGTTCCTCACAATAAATTGTAAATAATTATAATAAGAAAAATTTTCGCTCATAAAATATGTAATTGAATTTTCTTAATAGCTTAAAACCCACAAAAATAGTTATTCATATAACAGCAAAAATTTCATTACTTTTGATACATATATGAAATACGACTCGAGTATATTCTAATAGAAAAGAGAGGGAAAAAGAACTTTTATACAAATCTTCACCATTGTATATATTTAATAGTATGTATAGACAGATACATTGGCTGTCACATCCGATAACTTTTACTACGCAATGAATCTATGCATTTTACCTTTCTTTTTATTCCCTTTGATTATTATTGTTCCATCTGTAACAAAAGCATAACTTTTAGAAAATATTTGACATATTTTGTCATCTGAGAAAAAGCGAAAAGAATTCGAACAGAATTAATTATGTAGCTAAAGCCTTCACTCAAGTATTTTTGAGGATACAAAAAAATTGCTTAGTCTAATGCCATGACATTGTATTAGAAGTTCCTTTTCACCTAAGAGATAGGTTTTAATTATTCTCTTAGATACAACTTGTGAAAGAATTCTTCAATCCGGAAGAATTGAGTAGGAATGTATCTAGAATGTTGTCATCTATGAAAATTTTTATTAACGTTTCGTTCATAAAAATAAGGACCAATGAAACAAATCATTTTACTACTCAACACATTTACTTCAACTTTTATAAAAAAATTCAGTTAAACATTATGAAACAAGTTGGTGAAAGGATGCTGTATGCATTTCATTGTTCATAAGTGTAATTACATCACAGGCCAATTAGGACTAGCCAATGTTCTTTTCAACAATAAATCTAAAATTTGAGTGTAAAAGTAATATATATATATATATATATATTAATATATAGTACTAATATATATTACTATACACTTATATATATTTATAATATATTAAATACTTTTTTACCCATCATATAGTGGAGAATGCAAAAACATTTTATAAGTTCAACAATTCTTGAAGGAAACAAAATAAATTTGAAATGTGTGTGACCATGAACAATCTGGTTAGAGATTAGAGTTAAAATTTAAAAAAAAAAATTCAGAATAATATTTTGATACAACTTAATTATTATTTTAATAGAAATTAAATCCTTGAGAAAAGATTAGTAATTAGAATTTTTAATCCCTGTTTACTTTTATAGGTCAAGACTGTAGCTCAATTTTAACTGTATACTTCATAAAACATGGAATCAAATGATTTTATTTAAGCCAATGTTGTAGTTATGTGAAGAAAACATCAGATTAATATAAAAATTTAAAAATAAAAATTTGAAGAACCTTATATAGAGGTGAATTTTAAAATAAAAACTACAATTACATCCAATATTTGGTAATAATTGCTCGCACGCGCGTGTTTGTATAACTTAAAACTCTTCAATAGACTCAATATCAAAATACATCAGATAAAAAAAGTAACGTAATAAGACTAATTGCATCATCAATGCCAACACCTTTACTAAAAATGTCCATCTCTCTCAGCATTCTCAACTGTTTAAAATGATAATTTTTAAAAGATCACTTGCTATTAGGTTTTAAAGGCTATCAACATAATTGTAATTGAGTCTGACAAAAACATTTATTTTTTTCCTTATAGGCTGCATTTTAGCAACCTAGCCTTTACAGACACGGAAAGTTTCCAAATATAAGAGCCACTTCATTGTGGCACCATCTAGTGGCTACTTCGCTACCAAATTTGGATGCTTGAATTAATTTTATTTAAATCAAGCTCTCGTAGGATGCTAAATATTGCCATAATTCTATCTTGCCGAGAGTACCAGAGCCAAGTTGATACTCAAGGGATCCTTTACATATAAAAAAAGGGATCTTTTACATATAATAAAAGGGATCTTTTACATATAAAAAAGGAATCTTTTATATGATAAAAACGTATATTCTTTAAACAGTTTAGACAAATTTAAATGTTTTCATTTTTCTATAACACTCCGAATTCCTTTATTGGTTAAGTTGCCAAAAAAGCTATTTTTAAAAAACAAGACTATTACATGCTTTCTAAAATGTTTTTCATGTTTTGATAAACGTATGCTTGATGGCTAAGAGGGAGCATGATTCTTTGGTACATCTGTTACTGGCACACAGTTAACCTTTCTACTCCTTGAAATTCAAGGATATTATAATGATCAAGTAACCAATAGTCACATGGTACTTTTTCTGTGCTGTTTCAGCACTTTTTGCTTCTGATATCAAAGTTAATAACTTTATAGGAGTAAAACGCCTATTTAATAAGGATTCAAATCTCTTTAGTATTAAATCTTTTTTATTTACATGTTAGTGTTTCTTGCCTGCAGAGGTCATTGCTTGAAAACAAGTTGCAAAAAATATTTGTTGATAATCCAAAATGTAAAAGGTTAATAAGTACATCGTCTAAACTATACGTTTAAAAGCAACGTAATGAAGGGTACAAGCACATACACGTCATTGCAAAGTAGCAATAAGTAGTTAAAACTGACTAAAAACATATAGAATCGATTCAAAGAAATTTCGAGAACTGTATTTCATACTTAAACGAGGAAGTAATTGTTATTCTATAGAATACCTAGTTAACTAATAGAATTAAATAATTTTATATACTTTAACTGACACTAGTCTAGTTATTTCATGAAATACCTAGTTATTTTATGAAATAATGGATTTCATACTTTAACGGTAACATATACATTAAAACTCAATTCATTATTATAACATTTTTATTCAAATGTGCATTCAACTTAAAGATTTAGTTCAAAAGATCACAAAAATTTTTTAGCATAAATTTAGAAATATGGTCGTTCTATAGCATAAATTTTATAAAGAAAAGCAAATATAGCGAGTCAATTTATTTTATGGCTTGGTACCCATAGTAACCGGAATGCTTGAATAACGAAATTTGATCTATTTGAGGTGATAAAAAGGCTAGAAAATAGTGATATTGCTTTGCTATAAACTGGTTCTTAGTTTTAAAGAGAAAAGTGAATATCTTTTATCTATTTTATCGATCTGTGTAAATGTAGGTTATTTATATTTAAATAGGATTCAATTATTTTCATAGATAATGAGTATTCATTTCGGATATTTAAACTGATTTTAACTGAGAGAAAAATGAACAATTTTTTTTTTATCAATCGAGAAAAATATGATCAAAATATTTTTTTAAAAAAATCTAAACTATTGTTTTTTATGAATCTGTTTTTAACTTTTTGAAATAAAAAACAAATTGAATTAAAATTTTAAAGTATTATTCTATTTAAAATTTCACAATATCCATCAAATTCATAGTATTCCTTTCTTTTAAAAATGAATTCTTTAAGCAGTAAAACTTGAAAGAATATATTTTCAATCACTGCACTTAACAAATCTAAAATTTATTAGGAAATGAAATTCATGACATAAGCTTTAAGAAGAGAGAGGTATAAATTATTAATTATATACTTCCAATATTAGTCAAAAGCTACTTGAAAATATTTATGTGATACTGTTTAGTTACAATTACCTTTCCTTTAATAGTAAATGGCAGCATGGCACAATTAGTTCTTTTGTAGAAGGAAATACCTTTCTCTCAAGCGGTAGTTCAAGTAAAATTGCCCCCGTTTACTAGTAGGGATATATTTCCTTTCTCCTTTGTAAGATGAAGTAATGTATTCTAAAATGAAGGTTTTATGCATGTTTTGTGTCCTCTTGTGTTACGGAACATAAATATTATAAAATATTATTTGTTTTTGTATATATATTGGTCTATATTGTTATTTTACCCAAAATTATGAAAACTATTGAAGACCCCACTTTTTATAAAATGCATTACAAAAAATATTCCATGAGACATATACTCTAAAACTGATGTAATTATGAATCATAATGAAAAGTATGACATTTAAATTATCATTAAAAACCACGAAATTAATTTCCCATAAGTAATACGATTATACAGGTTGGTCCTGAATTCATGGTACAAACTTTAAGGGTAGGTACAGGACATTGTAATAATCATTTATTGTATAGGAATGCATGGGTGCAAGTGACGTGGTGAGGCGCAAACAGGGGAAATAGAAGAAAAGAGAAATGGAGTTATCAGTAGCGTTGCTGGTAGGTGGCAGTAAATGTTTGCCGCAGTTCAACATGATGCATCTCAGTAGGAGAAAGTGCTATTCGCAATTGTGCTGACGTCTACGATGGGAGACTTTGCATATGTTGAAATTGCAGACATGTATTGCATGTACGGCATTGCAAATGGTAGCGTCAAAGCTTCACTATGAATGTTTAACGTGCAGTTTCCTGATCTACGAGTGCACAGGATCACAGAATTTTTCAGCGGTTACGTAGTCAACTTTGTGAAACACGCTTGTTCCAAGTAACCAGACATTATGCTGGTTGACAAAGAGCTGTGCGCAGTCCAAGCCTGGAAGAAAGGATCTTGAACGTTGTGGCTGATAGACCCGAGTTAAATACAAGAGCTGTTGCCCATCACGTAAGTGTGGGTCATCAGACCGTTTGTAGAGTGTCAAACGAAAATCGCTGACATCTCTTCCATTTTCAGCGAGTACAAGATTTGAATCCGGTAGGGTATCGTCTGTGGTGGGGCAGTGGATGTTCAACAATGTGAGCTGCACCTGGACGTCATTGTTCATGTGCTGAACAGTTATGAAGAGTTATTGTAAACAGTACGCTTGTCAACGACGCTTTCATTAAACACATTGTCTTTCCTTTCATCTCTTATATTTTGTGTTTGTGCCCCACCACGTCACTTGCGCCCATACATTCCTATACAACAATTGATTGTTATAATGTCCTCTATTTACCTTTAAAGTTTGTACAAGAATTTGGGGCTACCCTATATATAAAGACAAAGATATCACAGGTACTAAGGCATGTTAACACAATCTCGAAAAAGCATACGTCAGTTAAAAAGATTATTTTCAACAAAAAAATATTGCTAAAAGCCTGTGAGAGATAAATTTATAAATTCGATGAAGAGATTAATATCTATAGTATAAGTCGTTAAACAATGTACGAAAATCAGGCAAATATAATTTTCTTTAACTAAATTTCAAAACTAAGTATATTGTATTTGAGGGAGCAAACATAAACACTTCTGCATCTTTTAGATTTTAAACACTAGATAATTTTAATTGATATAATTATAGAAACAAAAAAATAAATAAATAAAACTCTGACGAAAGAAATTTATATAAGCATTTATTTCATAAAATTAATAAGTAAGCTTCAATAATATAATATTTTGGTCCTTTTTCTCGAAACAAGATTATGTGTAATACAATATATCTGTGGTAAATATAAATATTAAAAAACATTAATTTTGGTAAATAAACTCATCATTCATCTATCGAGTTGGTTGTAATAATTGAGGCAGCTAATCATGCATAAACTGCATTAAAAAGATTTCAATTATCATTTTAATACTAAAAAATCATTTTAATAGATATAAAATCTTTTTTATTTTCAAAAGATACATTAAAATGTGTTTCTTTGTGATAAATGTTTTTTTAATGAAACTTCTTTACTCATTTATATTTAAAGAAGAATGTAATAAACTCAATATACCCTTATAAAGGATTCGCAATTGCATTTTTAAAAAAATGTCGATTCTCTTTTAATGTAGGCATACAACAAACATTGCTCATTTTTCTCTTTTAAAGAGATTTATTTAAAAAGAATATATGAATATAAACAGCCCATGATCAAAAGACTGACAAAAATATGCATATTTTCCCTTTTTACACTCATAATTATTTGCACTTCTCGCATTTTTCCCCTTTCTTTCAACATATTCTTTTTTTTTTGCATTTATTAATGAAAAATACTCATTTTTTTCAAATATGACAAAAAACTTAGGTGATTATGAAAATATTTGTTTGATTATCATCAGAACTTTTTTCAGGCATGCCTGATAAATTAAATCTATCTACTCAATTTTTTTATTAAGCATGTGTGCACACACATAAAGATTACTATAAAAGTAAAATACTTCTGGAAAGGTAGCAGAAAACGAATAATAAGCATTAACTGATACAATACTACAGCATTGAACAGTTTTCCCATTTTAAAATGATTAATAATCTATTTAAAATATCAAATATATCTACTCTGTTTTATTTTGCAGTGATTCGATTATATTTGGCATTGTCAATATAGGATTAGAAACAAGTCCCATTATTAAGAACCCCCTCTCACCCTCAGATTTAAACAGAGTGTACATCCAATAAAATGCATTATATGGTTCTAACCATTAGATGGTTTTTAAATCATAAGAGTAAACTATCTTGGAATTACTCTTTCATTGTTGTGCTGGGTTAAATATGTATAATTATATAATTTTAAACAAATAATTTAAATTTTTTTTAAAGTCAATTCCTACTTTGAATGGATGAAATGAAAGTATTTTATTACCGATTGAAAATTTGAACAAGATATATATATTATAGGGAGAGAGAGAGTGAACTATATATATATATATATAAAATAGAAGGAATTGAAAAAAAGAGCATGATTTGTCTGCATTGTTGTAACAATGCACACCCGGTTTGGCTAATTTGGCTGAAAAAGTGGTTTTCGACGCCAACTTTTGTCATTGTTTTAACCGTTATATTCTTACAACAATGGAGACGAATTTAAGTTGGCATATAAACCCGGTTGTTAATTTAATTTAATTTAATTTCTTCATTAATATTTGAAAAAAAACTGTATTAACATCACGTGTCATCCCCTACAAGTTTAGAAAATTTATTTGAACTTGATTGGATGAATAGAAAGTATTTTATTAACAATTGAAAATTTGAACAAGATAAATATATAAATATATAGAGTGAGCTAATAGTAGGATTTGAATAAATAATTATTTCTCATACTTAATGTCTTTGTTGATCTTGATTGATCAAATATAACCCCTCTAAGAAAAAAGAATACTGATACAATTCTTAAAAAGGAATATACAATAAATGCACCATTTTAAATTTATTTTTAACTTTAAACACATTATCCTATCCATATTTAAAATTCGGATAAGTGTAGATTTCATTTTTATCTCTGATTTAAGGTTTTTACTGAAGATTAAAGACCCTTCGGGGCTTTCGGAAACTCCGTATAAGCAGAATCAAATCACTTCCAAAATCCCTTCCGTAAGAGAGGGCTGATATACGTTAATCTGTCGTTGCCTTAAGCCATCATGAGGCTTAATATAGATGCGAATAATTGAGTACAAACTTAGATATCGACCTGATCATCTGACCTTGGTTTCGGAAACGGATTGACTGTATAGTGTTGACTTTGGGTCAGGTAAAATTGGCAACTGGTAGATAAACATGAACTCGGTTGTAGAAAAAAAACTACAAACAGGCTGTGAGAAATGCTAGCTTTATACAAGGCCTATTCAAAAGCTATCAGACCTTTAATTTTCTCGCACAAAGTAGAAATTCTAAAGAGACACCACTGTGCCCAGAGGGAGGACACAGCTTTAAGCGCATGGTTGAAATTTTTCACCGCTCTCCTTTGTAACACTCATTTCCTGTAGTTTATCGAGTGAGGGGCTGTTATACGTATTCATCGAATTTCCCTCAAGATAACTGAACGATTTGAGTAGAAGTTCTGCATTAAATTTTGTTAAAAGCTTGGTGATTCTCAAAGTGAAACAATTCGTATTGCTCAGCAAATGTTTGGAGACGATTCTATGGGGTTCACACAAATTAATGAGTGGTTTAACCGATTCAGAAGTGTCCATACGTCAGTAGAGAGTGACCTGTGTCCTGGAAGGCCCCAAACCGCTCGAAACGTAGCTGTTGTTGAAAAAGGCGGAAAATCTGAAAATGATAGATCGTTGTTTGACTGTAAGAGAGATTGCTGAACAAGTTGAGATCAGTTCAGGTTCTGTACATACAATTTTGTGTGATCATGCGTAGAGCGGCTGTAAAATTTGTTCTTAAACTTCTGTCTGTGGAATAGAAAGAACTCCGTCTTGCTGTTACACAGGCCTACTGTACGCTATCAACACTGAACCAGGATTTCTGGCTTTTTACAAAAATGAAAATGCCATCGAAAGGATCCCGTTTTCAGGGTACATATTAGATGATACAGAACGCGACAGCGGAGTTGAAAACCATTTCAAAAGAAGCCTTCTAGAAGTGCTTTTGGGTGGGTAAGAAACGCTGGTCTAAGTGTGTGGAGGAGCAAGAGGCCTACTTTGAAGAAGATTAGAGGATACCAATCCTGCAAAGTTACTAAGATATATTTTCTGACCAAAGGTTGGATGCTTTTTGTTGAGATCATTGATGAAAAAACACATACACAAATTTTTACATAAATTTTCTTATTCCATATCATAAAGCGAGAAACTCTGGTATTTTTAGTATATAACTATTCAAAGAATAATCTCGAACTGACAACTACTCCACACGAGAGGCTTTTACTAATAAGCTAATGATCCTCTTCAAGAACCCTTTAACCATTCCAGTCAACATTTTTTAAAAAATGAATATTCTTGACTTCATGAACCTGTGATGAAAAGTGGTGATAATTAAATTGGAAGTTAAAATCATGTCCAGCAAAGACCACCATAAGAGATTAATGTAAAAAGGGGATTTTTAAAGTTTCTATGTATCGCAGTGAAGAAGCTTTGTGATTCCATTTCAAGTAGCAATCATGATATACAACTTCAAGATCTCTTAAATATATATATTTATTTCTATTTAAGGTATCCGATTACGCTCGGAAGCATGATTTTGCAAAAGCGTATAAATTTAGTGTTACTTGAATTAGAATATATATACATATATAAAATAATTTAAAGAATATAATTACAATAAAAAATATTTAAATGCATTTTTTGGTAAAAAAAAAAATGAAAAGTGAGTGAAGTTTCTATTTTTGTGTAATACCTCCAACAATATGGGCTATATATCTTCTGACTATGACTTAATATATAAATACTGAATGATGCATTCACATTCAATGTCTTTATTTTAAAATAATCAATATTTTAAAAAGTAATTTCTATCAGCTTTACAATTAAATAGGATTTTGAAAAATAATTAACACGAATAAAAACGCCAAAAATAATTAAACATAATCTCTAATCGAATTAAGAAGAAGTGAGAAAAAGTTAATTACTTTATATAATATTAAAGCAATTTTTTTATACTTATGTTTCATTAAGGTATCCGACTGCCCTAATATTGTAAATTTTGCCAAACATTGGCAAGTGTTTTATGATTTTATTTTATATTCCATCTTATTAGCATTATAAGTAATACCAAGTTTATTATTTTCTATTCACTAGAACAAAACTACAAGTGTTTTAGTAAAAGTAGATGCCATTACTTTAAGCAAGATGTCATACTTTAAAATGCATTTTACTTGAAATGTGGTTTTTTCGAAAATGCTCAAACGGGGACAGCGATTGTTTAAAAAGTTTTGAAAATAATTAACTGAATTTTTTTGTGTATGTTCTGTTTAATAATAGAAGTGTTTTAACCTTCAGATTTATCAATCACTGTTTTATTACAAAATTTACAGTCCCTTATGTGAATATAATCCTATTTTTATAAGCAATTTCATATAATAACTAAAATAAAGTGCTCTACTTTTTGTAAAAATTAAGATATTTTTTTTATCCTGAAGGTATTTCATAAATAAATTACATAGAAACACATCAAAATTGAAAAATTGTTCATAAACGTTGGGAACGGAATGGGTCCCGTTTATGTTATTTTTTGTAAATTTTTACCAATTTTTTACCATTTTATTAATAATAATTTTTTTCTTTTCTTAATTTTAGCATATTTTTCTTAAAATGTACTAAATAAATCTAAAAGCAACGAAAAAAATCCCTATATTAACTTTTTGTTTTAGAAAAAACTTTTCGCAAGTAGTCGGATACCTTAAATTTAAGTTTTATATATCATTAATAAAATAAACAAATCTAAATGAAATTTTGATCATTTTGCACTTTACTATATGAATATTGCATATGTGAGAGCCAACCTTTTTCTTCGATCTTTTAAAATTTTCTCTGCTATATTCCATATTATATATGTAGAAACGTATTCCTGTGTGCTATTCATTAAACTAAATTGGGGACGCATTTTGAAAAATTGTTGCTTTTACAAAGTCTCAAACTTTGATTTGTCCAAATCTGCTTAACTGCCAAAAATATCGCTGTATGTTTGATTAAGTAAGTAAAACATTTAAAAATTAAGTAAAGTATAAAGGAAAATAGACTGGTTCTTTTAAAAGAAAATGTGATTTTTAAAATTCTGATTCATTCAAAATACATAAATATAATTACAATTACACTTTATATTTTTCTTTACTGTAGCAATTCACGTATAAAAGAGTTTATCTACAGACTTTATGGAAAGCACACAGCTGTTAAATTCTCTCATAAATAAAAAGTCAACATCTCACGAAAATAAACATGAACTTTAAAAATATGCGCATAACTTCTAACATTCCACATCGTCGTTCTATTTTTAACTAAACACACAAAGCTCACAAAAATTTATAACTCTGAAGCAGACAATATTAAATTTAAGCATTTAGTCATAACACAATATGATAACTTTCTAGATATTTAAATCGTGTTTTTATAATGCCCCAGAAATTATTCAACGTAAATGCAATGTACAGTTCGTAACTAGGATTTTTTTGGAATAAACTCCTCTACGAATATTGTGTAATTAATGTTTAAAATGGTGTAAATTTATATCTGGATGTTTAATACATTAATATTACTTTCTGTTGTATTTATTTTATGATAAAAATTGTAATATTTACAAGCAACGCTGTCCCTTACATTATAACGGCGTTTTAATCGAAATGGCGAAAAAGTTGGCATCATTTTTGACAACTTGGCTATCATATGGAGCTTCTGGAAATTATTGAAGAAATCTATTAACATCACGATCTATGACGTAAGTGGAATTTTCAAGAAAGACCACAAAGGCATGCTAAAGGAGTCGCTTTCTGAAACTGGATCAGTATTGTTTTGGATCAGTTGTTACAATCGGGTGATTGTTTGCGATTAACATTTATAATTACATATTGTTATATTTACGTATTTGTGTCTGAGGGTTGTAGAAGGCGTAAAGGTCTTTTGAGATTTACTTTATGAATTTTGTTGTTATATCCTATATTTAATGGATTGTTTGTCTACAAAAAAATTTATCGCACTTAAAGAACTGTTTTGCTTTTTGAGACTGATAGCATCAGACTCTCAAACCCAGATCTACGTAACAATATAAATTAGTTTTGAATACATTGCTATCGCACCGGCTGGGTGGCGTGGAAGTTTTGTCGTTGGCGTCCTGCACCTTAGATTGCACGTTCGACCCCGGGACAAGTCGGTGGTTTTTCATGATGCAGAAAATCGACAGCGGTCATGTCGTTTAATTATACGGTATGAAGAAAATCCCCTGAGAGTGCATGTTTGGCTTGGGTGCTCTTGGCAAAATTGAAGTACTAACGGCGGTTTTGCATCGCCAGAGCTCAGGTGTCTCCCTCTGGGGAGGAAATTGGGTGTCAAATTTACTTGTGGTAATTGGTAGCGCCTAGATGATGGCGCACTAAAAAGTGATACCAGCTCCTGGGGAATGTACTAGATCTTCAAAGGTTAAATACCAGTGCTCAGCTCCATTAGAGATGAAGACATTGCTATAGTTTCTAGTATGAATAATGTGATAATATCAGTTTCGCCCTTTTGCTGTCAAATATCAACCTAACTTTCTTAAAATATTAAAATTTCAATAAGTTTTTTTTACTTCTTTTTTAAATGAATTATAATTAAATGTAAAGTAGTAAAACTTCTGTATGAAAAAGTATACCAATGCTGATGCTCTATAGATTGATATTACGAGAAAGAAAATGCTGGAAAGTTCCCCCATTTCATGCTCTTAAAATTAACTTGCTTCCTAAATTTTTCCAACTTCTTTCAAGTAAAGCTAAATTCATATTATTTATTATTTCATAAATTTGATTTTGTAATTTTTTTCATTGCTCTGATTTTATAACTTCATTGTTTTCATCGTTGTTCTAATTTTAGCAAAATATAAACTCATAAAAATTTATGATACTGAAGGAAACAATCTAAAATTTAAGCATTTAGTCATAATCAATGTCATAACTTTCCAGATATTTAAATTGTGTTTTTATACTGCCTCAGAAAATTTTCAACGTGTAAACGATATATTTCTCGCAAATAGAGGAATGTTTTGGAATCAATATAAATTAGTTCATGCTATTGCTTTCTGGTATGGAATAAAGTAATAATATCATTTTCTCTGTTAAGGAACCAGACTACTTGCGACAACATATTTAAAAAAATGGAAATATAAGGATTTTTTGTGGTTTTTAGATTTTTGAAGTGAAAACGGCTTTAGCGGCGTTGGGCACTTTTTGGTAGGGGAAAATCTTATGGGTTCGCGTCACCGACATGCTCTGACTGGCTCACGCGCAGTGTGCTGTTCGCCTTAGACACTTTTTGGATGGGTGAAATCTCGTGCGTTCGCGTCACCGGCAGGCTTATAGTAGTATATCTGTAGCTATACAGCTGACATATAGTGCTGTGTATATCTTATAAGTGAAATTCAATGGATTTAGTGAAAAGTTCAATGTATATATACTATGCATTACTCGTTGCGATTCCCAGAATGGGCAATACATATTAATGGTTGCCGTTTATATTTCGCCTGGAAAATCTATGAGACAGATACAAAAATTTTTACTAAAAAATTTGATGATTTATGCAAAAGAAGGTTCTGAAATACTCGAAAAAAGATTTGGCGAAAAATATATGATAAAGTACCGATGATTTTAAGTGGAGACTTCAATGTTAACTTTGTAGATGATAAAAATCTACCACTCGTTGATTTTCTAAATGAAACACTTAATTTAAATATGTCCAATGATCGAAAACTCAGAACTACAAAATATAAAACGACGATCGATGCGATTTTTACGCGATTCTTAGATAAATTTGAATCAAACATTTTCCTTTCTTACTTTAGTTACCATAAGCATATTGCATCTTTTTTAGAACAAAATGAAATAATTGAAAGTACAATAAGTCTAAGTATTGTTTAAATTAATGATGACAATGATGCAAACAATTAAAATAATGTTAAAAATCAAGTACATTGAAATTTAAGTAAATACAAATACTATCCGTAAATGATATAATAATATGATTGTATATTAATTGTTATTTCAATTGATTTGTATTTATATTTTGTCATGATCTGTACAGCCCGTAATATATTTGAATAATAAAAAACCATATAAATATGCATTTAGTTGTTGCTCGGAGTGTCAATAGATGTGAAAACCGGATTGATGTTGATAATTTTAATTCAAACATTATGAAATTTCAAATTTTAATACTAAAAACTCTAAGTTTTCACTTCTATCGGCAGTCTCTATAACTGCCAATTTTTTTTAGTACATTTTAAAAAATATGATAAAATTATTGTTTCTAGTATTGTAAAAAATTGGTAAAAATTGACAAAAAATAACATAAACGCAACCCATTCTGTATCAAAAGTTTATGATCAAATCATCAATTTTTCAAATCTGATGTGTCGCTATGTTATTCATTTTTGAAATGACAGAAAAACCAGTTGTTAAAACCAGTTAAACAGAAAAACCAGTTGTAACAAAAAATATATCAATACTGTGTCTAAAGATACTTCAAGATTGATATTTAAATAAATGCAGAAAATGTTTGAAGGTTAAACTATTTTTTTTTTAAAAATCAAATACCCTCATAATTTTTTCCAGTTTGTTTCAAGTAAAAAGCTACTCTAGCAATATTTTGTAACTTCATAAATTTGATTTTGTTATTTTTTTATTGTTGTTACTTTTGCCATCTAATCGGCAAAGGCCAGATCGAGGTCCACGAAATTCATCATGGCAAAGCGCTAAGTGACGCCTGTAATTAGCCGTAGCTTTAAGCACCACACAGGTGACAGCACTATTTAGCCCGTTACCACCTCCAATTTAAGGAAAAAGACTCTGGAGGTGGTCAGGGGCCTCCCATCTCTCTTCCCCTTCCACCAACTTCACGAGAAGACTTGCAGCTCTGCTGCTATTTAGAGTACCCACATGCCGCGAAGGCACAACACATTTAGAAACATCCATACCTTCTCCGGGATTCGAACCCAGGCCATAGCAGTCAGCGTCGCTAACCACTATATCGGACGAGCGAGACTTTTTAATTGTTCTGATTTTAATACTTCACTCATAGTTTTGCCTACTTTACTTCACTGTTTTGGTTTTGTTACTTAATTGTTTGGTTCTGTAACTTAATTGTTTAATTCTGTAACTTAATTGTTTGATTCTGTAACTTAATTGTTTGATTCTGTAACTTAATTGTTTGATTTTGTAACTTAATTGTTTGATTCTGTAACTTAATTGTTTGATTTTGTTATTTCATTTTTTTCATAACTTTGATTTTGTTATTTATCCTTTATTTTGTTTGTTTCACCTTCTTCTGTAAGCCGCCTTGTGGTTCAAGGGAATTATTTTATGCCTTCAATAAAAAATACAATCATACTCAGCATGACAACAAAATTTTATTCTTTCAAATTATATTTCCAATAAAAATTTGAAAAATTTCTTATGTTGTAAATTTTATATTTTGTTTGTTAAATAAATTCAAGTAGTCAGTACTAATTATACGTTTGTAGAATTTGCTTTCTTGAGAACGAAAATTAATGCAAGTAATTGCTATAAAATACATAAAGTCTTATATGTTTAAAAAATACTTTGTAAAAGAAAATAAATTATAAATAACAATTACAAAATTTAAAGCCCAAGAGGTTATTTTAATTTTTGTTATTCATCATAACTTGCCCGGTATCAAGATTCTTTCATAAAAGGAGGAAAATGAATAAATTTTCATAAATAACTTTAAAAACTCGTAAATAAACAAGAGTAAGTGAACTTATAAGTAATGAAAATGTTGAATACACGATAATTATAAACTTTTATCGTATTTTTATATCAATATTAGTTTATATATTAATTAAATTATCCCACAATTTCCTTAATTATGAATCCTGTTTTTCAGATATTTTATTTCTTAAAAAGAAATAAGAAAATTTTGAAAAGCAGTGGTGAAACTATATTAATTTCTCAGAAAATAATGTAAAATAAAATTTCTCTACTTGTAAATAAATTATTCATGCAAGGCATAACTCCCTTCTCGGCATCATTTATTGATTTAACATTTATCCTAACTGAAAGCATTTCGTTCCTACAAGCACATTTCCGCATTTCTCGTAATTTTAACAATGAATAATGAACCGGGAATTCAAATGTGATCCTTCAAAAGTAATGTATTCAATTTTAAGAGCATAAAAGCAACATTTACGGATAGTAACCTTTAAAATAATTTCGACAGATTTGTTCTCTCTCATTTACATAACAAGAATCAAAGCGAAGCGAAATTCTTCAACTGCGTGCAAACCATTTCCTCATACTTGATGATATAAAATGGGAAAACAACTCGACTGGAGTGTTTCCGAAACGGTCGGTTTTCTTTGAGTCTCCTTTTGGCTTTCAAAGCTTCATTATAAAGATTTTTTTTTCTTAACAGTTATTGAAGGGAACGAATAATGGTATAATTATGCAAACATGAGAAAAGGTGACAGAGACAAGTTATTAAATAGAACGTTTTGGAACATAAAACTTACGTTTTACTAATGTTGAGATAAAATAGGAGCATAAATATTCTGTGAGGTGTTATTAAAACACTCTTTAGAATATGAATGTATTGATAAAAATTTTAAAGAAAACCTAAATTTGTTAATTTTGCCCAAAATTGACAAATTTTCTTATAATTTTATTTTATTATCTTTATAAAAATCCCAAGTTTATTATTTTCTGTTCACTAGAACAAAAACTACAAGTGTTTTAATAAAAGCAGATGCCATTACTTTAAGTAAGATATATATGTTATACTTTAAAACATGTTTTTCTCGAAATGTGTTTTTTTGTAAATGCTCAAACAAGGCCAGCGATTGTTAAAAAAGTTTTGAAAATAACTAACTGAAATTTTTTGTGTATGTTCCGTATAACAATAGAAGTGTTTTAATCTTCAGAGTTACCAATAACTGTTTTATTACAAAATTTACAGTCCCTTATGCTAATATAATCGCTGTTTTTTTAAGCAATATCATATAATAACTGAGATAAAGTGCTTTAGTTTTTGTAAGAATTAAAATATCTATTATCCTGAAGGTCGTTTCAAAAATGAATAACATAGCAACACATCAGAATTGAAAACCTTTTCATAAACTTTTTCTATAAAATGAGCCCCATTTATGTTATTTTTTGTAAATTTTTGTAATAATAATTCCTTTTTTTCTTCTTAATTTAAGCATATTTTTCTAAACTACAAACAAACAAACTCCCATAAAACAACAACAAAAAAAATCCCATATCTCCATTTTTTAAAAAAAAAGTTGTCGCAAGTAGTCGGATACCTTAATATGGAAATATTTAATAAGTCTCATTTTTTCCCTCTCTTTTTTGTTAGAAAATTTCATTAATGCCTTTTTACTCACTAGTGCAGTATGTTACAATGCTTCATAAAATTGTATTTTTGTGTCAATGAATTTCTAGAAATGTCTTAATTAAAAGCTTTATGAAATAGATCAGCTTTTCTTAAACTGTGGTCCGCAGACCTCCAAGATCCGCAGCGTCTAGGTGTCTGCGAATATCTTTCATCTTTGTTAAGATTTCTCTTTTTTATAGACTTTGAAAGACCTCGTAGAAAATTTAAAAGATGTCTCATCCTAGACTAGATCACTAAATTGTAAATATTTTAATTAGGTACAATTTAGTGATCTATTTGTATTTCAATCAATACTATTAATTAAGTTCTTTTAATGTTTTTGCATCTACATAGCCATTATTAAAAAGTAATATTTTCAAAAAATATATAGTAGAAACACATTGCAAAGATTTAATAACTAAATTTACGTAGCGTGTCCATACGATAAAGATTGCATTCATTTCTATTTCCTGATCGCATTGCACCTACATTATTTATTTGAAACTATTATTTTGTAATATTTTTTATATACATATGTAATTAGATGTGTACTGTTTCTTTAAAGGAAAAAAAAAGAAGTGTATGTGACTACCTTCGGAGCACTTTTTTTTTGAAATATATAAATTGTCAACTAAATAATCCCTTTTTATTTTTATTTGAAATGGGGCATAAAACTAGGAATTCAAGTACAATTTCCCCACAATTAAAATTTTTTTTTATATATTGGGAATTTTGGGTGAAATTTTAGTGAAAAATTGCAGTTATGGTAAACCTTATATTGAAAATTCTAATTAATATATTCAAATAATATTTATACAGTATACAAATAATATAACTATCTGTGCTTAGAGCTATAAGATGTGTAATATTTTTGAAAGTTTTTGAAATGTGCCATTTCGTACGCAAGAACTTAATTTTTTACAAAAAAACTAATGTTATTTTCTCACAAAAAAGTAATAAAAAACATAAATATATTAACAGAAAATTAAACATTTTCTGAAAATTTCAATTCAATATCTTTAAAAAAAATCCTGTAGTGAACTTCACCGTGAAACAAAAAATTGAAAAATATAGTTTCTCAAAAAATGCATTTAAAAATTTTAATACAGTATAAAAATTTTTCTATTAATTGTACATTTTTTAAAATTCACCATATTTATATGTCAAGATCTCTTTAGCTTCATGTTTAGCTAATTCGAACTTTTTAAAAAAATCTTTTGCTGTTTTCTGGAGAGTTCTATAGACTAAAACAATTGTCGTTTTTAGTGAAACTTTGATGAAAAATTGCCCAAAATTCTAATATATAAATGTATCCAAATAGTATTTATAATGAACATCTTTGAACATTGTGAATAACATCTTTATATGTGTTAGGAATTAAAAAATTGTAATACCTTTGAAAGTTTTTTAAATATGTCAAATTTTATTCAAAAACACGATTTTTTTAAAAAAAATTAAGGATATTTTTTTTAATAAAAAACAATAAAGTACATAATTATATACACGGGGATTGTTTTTTGATTCCTGACAGAGGTATAACTAAATAAAAAATGTTCTGAAAATTTCAATTCAATATCTGAAAAATATTTTGTGTAGGGATCTACTTCCGGTTTTGTAAACTCCATTTCCGGTTTACTAATTATGCTATAACTTTGCTTCTAAACATCGTAGAAATAAAAATAGAGTGTTTCTGAAATCTTAAATGTACGGGTTATAAAATAAAATTATAAAAAAAAATTTCGAAAATTTTCATTAAAACGGCGAATTTTGGGTACTCACATACCTTAGTCTATGTGTGTGTGTATATAAATAGCAGATGGAGTCTTAGGACTATTGATAAACCTTTAAATCACTTAGCATTCTGTTAGGAGTCGAGGAGGTGCGTTCAAAATTTTGGGGGTCCACGATGTCAGGCTGATACATAAAGGGCGGTAGGGAAAAGGACGGCCATTGAGATCGAAAATTTAAGAGTCACTCTTATAGATTGTTCTAATGCTCTTAAATATATTTATAAATTTACTTTATTTTGTTACAAAACGTGGCGCAATTAAATACAATTACAGAAAAATATTATTCAATATTCATCAATGATAAGAATTTTGTTTTCAAAATAATCTCGTCGTATCTCAAATTTTGTCGTAAAATAATCTCAATCAAAACAATATTTACTATTGTATCACCAATTTCAAAATAAAACGTGTCATAAAGATCATATGTTAACTCGATTTAGCATCTTTTCTTGAAAACCGGGATATGAGGCAGTGAATTATTTTGAAAATTAAAACATTCAGGAATAGTTGTCGTTTAATTTAAATGTACTTGCAATGGTAATGAGGATTAATATTAGGTAATTTGAGTTTCAATAATGATAGTTTGTCTTTCAATAATTCGTCAGGGGGCTAACCCTTTTTTGGTAAATGCGAGATTTACAGCTCCAATGTGCCCCAGGGATTAGCACTTAGTCCCAAAGGGTTTATTGGCTTTGATAAACTCGATAGCATGCCCTTTGCGTACCCTAGTCCCAATTCCCTGTTTTTATCCTCTTGCCATTTTCCTCCTTTTTTCACCTAATGTATCTCCCAATGCCCCTATCACCTAATGTCAAACACACACACAAATGTTTTGATAAAATAAAAGAAGATATTTTATCCATCAGAACGAACAATATTTGCAATGAAAATCCTTCTGAATGAAAAAACGAGTATAAATTAAATTATCAACTGTGAAAGGGAAGAAAAATTACGAAATTATAAGTTGCACAATTCCATTTACTGACAACAGAAAAAGATTCCGATTAGAGGCTCAGACTATCGGAAAAATGTGGCGCTGTACAATTACCATATAAAAGTGTAATTTCCTTATTTATCGTCACTACTTCTACTTAACCTTTTGAACAGCAGTAACGATTTTCTCTTTAAGACTATTTTCAAGCAATCCAAAATCAACTCACATAACAATGCTTTCATGTGCTCCTACATGAAGTCAAATGAGCTTATCTTGGCTTAGTTAAGCCCACAAGTCTTTTTTATATTGCGTGGTATATGATATTCAAAAATTGTGTCGAACCTTGGTGAAAAAGAACCTTGGTAGCCATATTATGCATGCAACATATATCTACAAATGGAACAGGCTGCAGATTCCAAAACAAAGTGTTTCCGAGATACTCTTGCTCCAAGAAGACAGATTAGTATAGGTACATCTTTCAAACATTATTGTAACAAATAAAATCACCAAGTGATCCCCAATGATTCATTCTGTATTTATGCTGAGCTGTTAAGTGGGGATTGTTCCCAGACAAGACGTATTCATTCCAAGTGTTAAAAATACATTATCTGGTAAACTGGGCTTTATCGGTGAATAACACAAAGGCAGAAAACGATGGATTGTTATTTATCATTATCATAAGCTATTCTACAAGATTAAGGTATAACGTGAGTAGAAATCAGCTTAAAAAATCAAACCTTTGTCAGTAGGAAGGTTTTGTGTTTGCCTTTCCTATATATACAACCTTCTTTTTTCCCTCAGCGTGACTAATACCAATGTCTGTTACCAACTCCACTGCAAGGAACTACTCTAAACCTGTATTAGAGAAACTATTCCCTTTCCACTTTACAGATGTCCCACACCTTTATCTGAAATTGCGAACGTATCAGTTTTTCGTAATCTTCTATCAATATGGCGAAGGTATGATGTCTTGAATTTTGTGATTTTGTTTAACTTTTATTAAGGACTATTAACGTTAAACCTGAAAGTTTTAAATTCCAGTTAAGAAATGAAAACAATATCTGAGCTGAAGCTCCATTCTTCAAATTTCCACACCACGCCAAATTGATGACCTTGAGTCTCAAAAAGATTTATATTGCATCAGCTCTTCTACACGGTAGATCTTCAATGTCACTAGAACTCGAATCCACCATGCGTGAGTGGAAAGCAGATGAAGAGAAAAGAAATAACAGAGTATGCAGGAGGCATGTCACCGTGTTTGTTGAAAGTAGTTCAGGTTCAAAGTTTTCTTTACCATCTTATTTAATTAAAATTGTTCACTTTTCTTTTACTTTTTATAGCCGTTTTATTTATACATTCAATATAATATAAAAATTGGTTAGTAACCCGTGCTCAAAATAAAATTCTTTCCAAAATTCCTAACATTCCAGAAAATGTGATATGATTCATCAAAATATAGATTATTCCATTATAAACGTGTATTCATTGATATGATAAAAATCACCTCTTTTTTACTCCTGTTAGGAACCAGAGAGATAAAAGTAATATACGTGATAATATTTCAAGCTCTTTCGTATTTCAGTTTTGACTTACTCATTTTTTCAATTCCTATTATTAGCTCACTCTCTATATTTATCGCTTAAATTTCAATCGTTAATAAAACGCATTGCAAAGCACTCAATTGAGCAGAAATTTCATATACACGATTATTTTGGATGACAATACAGCAATTTAATTATAATTAATAAAAATTAATTGATTAAAACTAATTATCCTAAGAATTATGAATACATCCATGTTGACATCATTTTTGGCGACATAGCGACCATTTTGGCGACTTGTGTCCAAAATTGAAAAGGTTTTTTTCTCACGTTTTAAAACATTTAGTTGAACTGAAATTTTATATACACAATTGTTTTGGATAGCAATGCAATACTTTAATGATAATTAATAAAAATAAATTGCCGCTTAATGTTGTGATTCTGTCATATGTATACACACATTTATATTAATTGTAACTATTTAATAAAATGTAACTAAAATAATTTTTTGTTGTTGATCTAAGTAGGAATTGACTTAAAACTTTTTATATTACTTGTTTCATCTCCGATGTTTATAATACTTATACATTGAGACATTTTTTCTCTGAATTGATTTTGTAGACTGTCAGCATGGTCGTTTGAAATTTTACTATTAAAATAATTCATACTTTTATCGACATTAATTTTATAACAAAATCTTATTTAGTACCAATAAATCTGCTTTTTTATTCAACATGTAAAGAAATTTTTTGAAAATTGATAAGGCAATTTAATTTTCATCGCTGTGTTTTATCACATTACTTCCTTAAGCACTCATTGCCATAAATATCAACCAATGCACCAGTCTTTCCCCAATAATATGAAAGCAATAATTTATAGTAGGAACTTTCTGCAATTTAAATACACATTCTGCACTTTAAATATAAAATGGTAGATAAACATTATGTCCTAACTTCTCTAAATAAATTCTAATTATCCGATACGATTCTATTTGTAAGACTTTTCTGTGTATATGAAAAACACTTCTTCAGGATAATCATTTTTAAAACTCATTAATTTCTAACGAAATTATGAATATTACCACTGCAAAGAATGACATCGACGAAAATTAATTAATAGGTTATGAATGTTGAAAATGGTATACCCCTTCTACTTAAAATTAAACGTACGCAGACAATTTATGGATGAAACTTGGCAGCCAATTACTTGCTATCTAAAATGCTAATACAGTAGAATGGGAAATAATGTCCTTTGAACAATGTCTGTTAAAGAATTAATTTAAACATTTGATTAATTATTTGACTATTTTAATAAATAAAAAACATACACAGTAATCTACGCAACAATATTTCTACTGTATTATTTCCAGAAATTATAGAAGATATAAAAAAATACAAAGTCGATAATGTGGAAATAATAAATTCCTTTACGAAGTTGTTAAATACTCACGATTATCCAAAAAAAGAAAGAATCATCAATAAACGGTTTTAGCAAGTCTGATTTTGTGAATTCAACTGTAGATAACTTTCTGAGTCAAAAATAAATTAATATTTAAGAAATTGTTTAGTTTTTTTTTCTATGATCAGCAAACGATGTTTTCATTTTCAAATATGTGTAATTATTTGAAATTATATTTGTTAAAAATGAGCAAACGATATTTAATAAAATGATTTAAATTAATAATCTTTTTTTTCTGTATAAATGGCAATTATGTAAAAGAAGCAAATTTCTATTCGCTTCAAATATCGTTTTTTAAATAAATTTGAATTCTATTCTGAAATACTGAATTCAATCTAAACTTTCGATAAGCGTTATATTGCTCAATTTCTAATGATGCTTGATATTAAATTTTTGTGAATAAAGTCCTTATATGGAATTCTCTTATGATTCTGGTCTCATCAAATGGAATTCAACACAGGAGAAAAGCTTTCACATAGAATCCTTAGAACCATGTTGGCGAAAAACTACAAGAGGTAAGTAATTGCATTTATGGTTTTTATAGGAATTCCTGCATCTGAGTGAGTGAAATTGGTGCATTCCAGTCAGATAGAGTTTTTGGCTGTAAATAATGGATAATTATATGAATGACATGATACCATGTCAGACTAATTGGTTAGGGGGCTTTATTTTTATGGTTTTTCGAATCTTTTTATGTTAGCAGACATGTGATAAAGTTTTTTACTATAAAACTGAAGTAAAATATCATACTTATTTTTATAAAAATCTCATTTGATTTTCATATTATGATCATAATTTCACAAGATTACTAAGCATTTATTTACTTTGAGATAATTCGTTTTTACCTAAACTATTTTTATATACTTTTTTGTTTGATTATAAAGTGTTCCTCAAATTAAAAGAAAATCATTAGACTGTTTTATGAATTGATAAACTTATCTAAAGTGTCCCGTATAATATCATATACTTTAACAATAAGATATTCCCAGATTCTAGCATAATTGAATTTTAATATCTTTGAAATAATTTATTTAGAACTAATAAAAACTTAACATCGTTCTTTCTGAATTAAGTTTTTAGTTTACTAAAATACATTTTATGAATCAATTATTATTACTAATTCACTTATTTTAGCTTTGTTTTTATCTAGCATTGTAACCATATCATTTTTTAAAAAAAATGTAAATATCGGTACTTACGTACTATTGTAACAATGCCAACGTTCATGATAACTCACCAAGCTGGCAACCCTGGTTTCACATGTGTCACACGCGCTGAATTGGCAACCATATGCTTCGCTTCATTTAATGTCGCCAATACGGTTGTGATAATATGTAAGTACCAAAATATGTTATAAGTATTTTTCTAATGTTCTAAAAATGTATTAATATTAATGAGTCATCAAAAATACTACTACTCTAAGACTAATATTTATTTTCGATTGAGAGAAATTAATGTACATTTTTTATTGTTAACAAAGCATAACAAATTTTCGAATTTTAATTATTAATTTTGTCATTTACATGACTAATAATATTTCTCTTAGTTATTCAATGTTAATGAAGCCTTTTACTTGAGTATTATTATTTAAGTTAATACTTGATTTTATTTTTATACCTAACATTAACCAGATTTTGCAATAAAATTAGGGACATAAATTTATTATAAAAATATTTTTCATCAAATGTAATCCCCCCCCCCCTATTTTAACTTTTAAGAGTAAGTCAATGCTGAGGATTTCCCTCTAGACACATTTTTATTCAAAATAAAAAATATATTTCTGATTTAATCCATTTATAAATTTCAGTGATACAATTTAGCATCATAAAAATACTTTGCTGTACGCGAGGACTTTTCAAAGCATTTAAAATTAAGCTTTTCATACACACACACACTTTTATCTCTGCAATATTTTTAGTCAAAACAAATTCAACGTCAAAGTAATGTTTGAAATTGTTTAATGAATTTTCAAATTGCACTTCTCTCTCAAAGTTCTATTACATTTATACCTTCTATTAACATAAGGAATTACATTGCTTTTTTCAAATTTTATTCGAAAAATCTTAAAGAATGTTTAGGCAAAATATCACGAGATGAAATTTAAGCAGCAGCTAAAAAATGAAACAAAGTTAATCCAAGGTTCTCAGTCTTATTTTGTTCTACAATATGTTATAAAACATATTTTCTTAAGAGAACAGAGGCTGCTTCTAAGAAAATTAATATATTTTTTATCAATCGATTTTTTAAACAAATATTTATTTTATTGAACGTTTCAATATAAAATGTTTCACAGAAATTTTCTTTTTCCTTGCTTAGAGTATTGATAGATAATCTAGTATTAATGCTATTGTAATAAAACGTTAGAAAGAAAATTATTTTAGTATTACCCCTTTAGAATATGTAAGGAGTTTTTAAAAATTCTTAATTCGTCTGAAACGCAAACAATTCATTAATTAAAAATTATAGACTCGCTTCCAATTGCCTAAATTTTGATTTATTTAAATTACATTAAATCTAATTCTCTGTTAAATCCTCATTGTTTACTTGAAGGTCTTTTAAAATTATTTATGCTCAAGGTGACTTATTATTCCGAATCCAAAAACTTGAAATAAAATGTGTGAAAATGTTAATTACATTTTAAAAAAGTTAGCAAAACAGTTTTTAAATTTATTGAATGATTTCAAGTAATTTACGGTTTAGTTCTCCTGATTTTTCAACCATAAGTTAAGTAACGTAATGAATTATATTCCAACGTTTAATTGAAAATAATTCCAATAAAGTTCGCATTTTATTTTAAAATGTGTAACTTCCCATTTATTACAGAAAAAAGCTTAGATTTCCATTCACGCTTGAAAACTGAAATTCATTCGTGAATTTTTAACACAATGAAGGTGATAATAATCATGAATATCGCTTACTCACTCTAATGATGTCTTTCATAGCAAAAAGTCGAATACAATAGGAACACATTTAAAAGTTATTTCAACAGAACGGAATCGTCCTTTTTGTCTTCCCCTTAAATAATCATCTGTCGATAAAGAAAAATCGCTAAAGTAAACCTAAATTGGGCCGCAGGTGCTACTTTTGAATCGGATTTCAGCATTCTGAAAGTAATAAAATGCAAATTGTGTTTTTACAGTTTGAATTAATACCTTCAACGACCACAGGCGTCTAGCGACTGTGACATCAACTTGAATAGCCAATGAAAGAATACTATGTAACGATATCGTTTATGGCTTTTCAGTGAATGAAGAACATGAATGCATGGACGAATTTGTCAGTTTAGGAAAAAAAATCTTTTATTATTATTGCGATTGTTAAAGAGTTGTTTCAAGTAGAAAAGTTTCGATATTGTTTTCTGAGTGTTATACTTTAAATCACTAAAATGTAAGCTATTGTAATAAACAATTATTTTATATCGCACCATTGCACCCATAAATTAGTTTGCTACGCAAATAAAGACTTAAAAAACATACTTTTGTATTTTATACTTCAAGGGGAACTTATCTTATTGTTCCATTTTACATTTAATACATTTTTCGGACTTTTGCCTTTATTGTTAAAAATTTATTCAATACTTTAATTTTTTATGCTTGCAGCATAATATTTGTATGGATTGAATGTAATTCTGCAATAATAATCTAAAAAATTTCATGAATTGATTCCTTGTTTAAAAATGATCTATTGCTTACAAATTTCAATGCATTTCTTTAGAAATCCATATTATTTTGAAACGCTGATATACTATAAAATAGATATATGTATAAATATGGATTCTTTAACTTCACTTTATTTTAAGTTTGAAGATCTCAAACAACAACGTTTTAAGATTATGTGATATAAGATATCAATTATAATGAATTTAAGATACTTTAGTGACATGATAATCAATGTGATGATTCAGAAAAGGTATGCATTTTTTTTATAATAGGGCTGTGGATTGGTGTTTTACCATTCCAGGCCTAGTACATTACCCGGGAGCTGGTATTTTTTTTAGAGCAGGACCATATAGGTGGAATTCCAAGTGCCGAGAGTAATTTTGATGCTCAGTTTGATGCTCCCCAGAGGGAGGTACCTGAGTTCTGACGATGCGAAACCGTTCTTAGAAATTTAATTTTTTCGTGAGAACCCAAGCCATACAGGCACTTCAGGCATCTCTTACATGCCGCTTAATCACGCGACATGGACGCTGTCGATTTTATGCATCATGAAAACCCACTGACTTGGACTGGAGTCGAACCCACCACTTTAGGCGTACAAGGGCAGCGGCAAATTAACTACGCATTTAGTCGGTGCAAAGGTATTCAAGTAATACAAAAAGCGTTCTGAATTTAAATACCAAAAATTCGCGAATAAAATTTGTTTTTTCCAAAATTTTCAGAAAAATTTCATTTTTTTCCAGAATTTTTAAGATTTAATTTAAATATGCTTGGGTTTTTCTTATAACTATTTTACTTTTGGGTGTATTATAATTTCTAAATGAGTGTATGGTGGTATTCTTCATAAATCCTAATAATAATTTTTAAAATTGTAAGATTTGGAGATATATACTCCAAACAACCATAGCTTATAAGTTCCTTGTTCATTAATCATAACATTTGATAGTGAGTATAAAATATCCAAACATTAATTCTCTAGGAACTTTTCCGTATTCTACTGTAAACTTAATACACAGTCCAAATAAATTCCTTCACGAATACTCTTTAATTTAAAAATATTAAATACTATTTTAGATTACCTTTGAAATGGAGTATTGCTCTTTCCAAAATACGTAGATGCATATTAGTAGCATTTCCATACTAAAAAAAAGTAAATAAATAAATAAAAAGAAACTAATACAATCACTTTTTTTAAATATTAAAAGACTTAACTTGATTTTTAAAGCTATTTAAATATGTTATTCTCACCTGATGTACCTTAACATTTCAAAATGATTATGTATGAGAGCGTATGTGGAAACTATGATTATATTATCGATCAGCAAAATTCACATGAACATTTTAAGCAGTTGTGTTTTAAAAAATAATAAAACATTTAAAAATCATTTTTAAAGAGTATGTAGTTTGAGACATTGTTTACCCGGCATCACTCGCGTGAAAAAAACGACCTAAAGTTCTCGTGCTGAGTGTGTCATACCCAAGGGTGTTTACATTGTGTTTTAACCATAAAATTTGTATACAAAGGTTAAAAAAGAAGACAAGTAGGAAATACAACATGTTTATTACATTTTTCACACGTAAATTTAGTTTTTCTCTTCTTTTTATAAGGGCATTCAGTGCATTGTTTATACACTCATTTAATCTCGTCGTGAGTGAGTGCAATGCATTCACTAGATCTTAATTTTTTTAAATCTGTATCTTTTTCAAACTAAACATATAGGAGTAAACTTCTCTATTCTTTAAATTTAAAAATTTTAGAATTTCTTTTTTATTTTCTCTTATTTTGTTCCAGCAATAGTTTTTCTTCAAAAGTTCATCTGAAAGTGGATAAGATGTGTACCATTTATCTTCTTTAAAATTACGTTCTTCTCAAATGTTTTTGTGTCTCTACATATAAAACATTTATTTTCAACAGTGTCTCCCTTTTCTAAATCAGGATCGATTTCAGTGAAGGAATCATACTTGCTGTTATACATTTGATTTTTCCTCATCATAACCGCAAATTTCTTCATTCGAAAATATGTTGTACTTTACCTATTAAATACTGTATCTATAAAATTACTTAAATATCACATTTCTTCATCATAGCTACAATAATACGCCATATCATAAGGAAGATTTAAAACATGCTCATGCATTCAGAACTATAACATTGATTCACGCGCAAGGTATGACATCCCCGAAGAGGTGATATCCAAAAATATATATTTAGAATTCGTCTACAAGTTAAGACCCCTCAAAGAATATGACCATATAGTCAGCTACACGAGAAACTTTTCCAAAAAAGGTCTAGAAGGAGTGCTGAAAAAAATTATATGACACACCCTGCGTGAGTAGTGCCAGGTTAAATACTTCTTATTTATAAGTTTAGTTTTTCAGTGCTTTCCTACGGAATGGTATTTTTAGTTTATAATTCTCTCTGCTATTTAATTACTTTAAATGTGTTCTCATAAAAATTATTTAACACCAAAAGATACTTTCATAGATTAAAACCGTAAAAGGTATTTGATAAATGCATATGAAAAAAAATTAAATAATGCATCAATGTTTGACAATGATTTAACTTTGTCCCTTAGATGCAAATCAAATAACCTGAAACAGGGATGGAGAACCAATGGCACGCGTGCCATCGATGGCACGCGACACAATATTTTGGGCATGCCAGCTATCAAAATCGTTTGCATTTTAATACAAAATAACTAAGTTCACTATGAAGTATTACAAACAAACCAGAGTGATCGGTCGCGGAGTGGCTGGGAGCACACTCTTTTGTTATTATCTTGCCTTAGTCACGTCGTAGACTACAATTGCTTATGATGAAAAGTTTGTCTACCCATAGCATAGTCAATTTAATTGACACAACTGTATTTTAAAGATTATTTGTGGTATATTTATGATTTTTAACTGTAATTTAACATGGCTAGTTCAGCAAAAGAACAAAAAGTGCAAGATAGTAAGTGTAACAGAGAATTTTAAATTTGGTGAATCTAGAAATGTAATATTAATTGTAAATGGGACAAGCTGTGTGTATTTTATGCTTTGGAATATTGGTATGCAGAAAATAGTCAGTAAAATGGCATTTTTGAAACAAATCACAAATCCTCTTGTCAAAAAACTGAACCTCAGCAAAAATAATGCATTGCTTAGAAACGATTTGGCAGATGACTCCAATTCAGCCTGCAATCTGCTAAACGTAACATTTCATAAACCTAATACAAGTTATTTGTCATCCAATCTGTAACAACAGAAGTCATACTAATAATACTTTAATTTTAATTGCATGTATAACTAGAACATTTACAGCTATATAGTGCAAAAGATATTTTTTCTTAGTAAAAAAAGAGTTTTGAGTTGTTAGTAATTGGTTTTATTATTTTCCCAATGATCACAAGTCAAAATTATTTGACAGCACGTCTATACCTCATTAGATACTTGTTTAGAAAAAATAGTCCATAAGATCCGCCATCCATAAAGATTCGCCACACCTGTCCTAAAATATAGATAGCTCACATCTCTTGGATTTCTACTGCGGTGAGACTAAGCAATACTAAAAAAAATATTGAACACCAAAAAAATTCTGTTTCAGAAATCTATTATCCTTATTTGTAATTAAATACTTCAAATTTAAGTTTTAATGAACTTACTGTAACTTAATATTTTTCTTTGTGCATTCCTGTTATGAAATCGTCCCTTAATCTATTTGGCATTTCTTTTAGACATACTATTTGCAGAAAATTAATTAATGAAACGCTATGTTTAATCAATAAAATTCAAAAGATTTCTATTACATCAACATATATAGATTATTTTTCAATCGATGAACTAGATATTAAAATATATAATATCCATGATGTTTAAATTCATTATCAATGTAATGCTTGCTAGAATTTTTTTTTTACATTTCCATAGAGAATAATAATTTCAGAATAAATGTATACCATTCTGCAAACTCAAAATACCATTACCCGAAATTTTCTCAGAACATACAAGCTATTTTAATATACATTTCATCTTTTCCACAACTTTACAACAAATATTTAGAATTGCAAAAAAGTGAAAAAAAAAATGATAAAGCAAATTCCAATCAGAATCGGTTTACGTGAAGCGCTGCTTTTTTTCATTGTCTCTCGGGAAAATTTTAATAATTTTCCAGCGAGCTATCTAAAAAGATAATACTTTTGTATGCTGTGTTATTCAGAGATATTGAATTTTCCCTGCAAAATAAGATTTCTTTTTTGCGATCGACAAAAATATTTTGATTGAAAAGCGTTAAAGTATTCTGGAGGAAATCGAAAAATTCTATGTAAATGGCAGAAGTTTACTCCGAACGGAACTGATGTCAAAGTTTAAAGTGGAGGGATTAGGTAAGAAGAGCGCGAAGAATAGAAATAAATTTATTTTTTGAATATTTTAGTAACGGAGTGTGTGTTGCGAAGACTACCCTGATAGAATTTGTAACAATTTGCTATATTTTATACTTTAAACATAAAATAATTTGAATTTATAATATATCAGATCTTAGAATGGATTGTATTAAAATTTCAATTTTCCTTTCTACAATATAGATGGAAATTTCATTTTTTCCCGTAATAGATATCTCCTTTTAAAATCCTGAGAAAAAAAAGCTTATGTTTTAAAAAGAGGGAAGGCGTTTCTTGTTATACCCACACCATGCATGGCTTAATAAAAAAAATATTGAACTTGAAAATTTGAATAAAAGTAGTGAAAATTAAGCCACTGTTGTTGATAACAGTTTGTTTAAGAATCATATATATTTCCTTTCAACAACTATGCACTACAAATGTAACACTTAAAGGTTTAAAATTATTGCTACATGTTTCAATAAGAAACTAAAATAAAATTAGGAACATACGCAAAGGGATGGATATATCTCAAGAAGGAACGAAAGTTTTAAATTAAAAATACTAGGATGGAACTAGAATGGTTGTATGGAATGGACTAGATAACTGCCCATTGATATAATTGTTTATAATAAACCTATTTGCTTTTGATGATATGAGTCAAAAAAGTGGCCCATGATAAGAAGACGTATCACAATCGCTATGCTTGAATTTAAAAATAATGGCTTTTTTAGCAGATTAGTTGCTCTGGAGAATATTTTGGGGAATCAACTCTTTTTATTAGGAAAAAAATATCCCTTTCAATCTTTCTCACACACATATAGTCTCTCTCCTTTCCCTTTTATTTTCAGTCTATCTCTCTCACACACACAGTTTCTCTCCTTCCCTTCTTATTCACAGTCTCTCTTTCTCTCTTAATCCCTTTATCCTCGCAATCTTTCTTTCAATTTCCCTCTTTATCTCTCTCTTTCTCACAATCTCTCTCTCACACACACAAAGTCTCTCTCCTTTCTCCCTTATTCTAATTTTCTCTCTCTCACACACATAGTCTCTCTCTTTTCCCTCTTATTCACAGTCTCTCTATCTCTTAATCCCTCTATCCTTCTCGCAATATTTCTTTCAATTTCCCTCTTTCTCAAATCTCTCTCTCTCACACACACATAGTCTCTCTCCTTCCCCTCTTATTCTCAGTTTTTCTCTTTCACACACACATATAGTCTCTCCCCTTTCCCTCTTATTCACAGTCTCTCTCTCTCTTAATCCCTCTATACTTCTCGCGATCTTCTTCTCAATTTCCCTATTTCTTTCTCTCTTTCTTACAATCTCTCTCTCTCTCTCATAGCCTTTATCCTTTCCCTCTTATTCTTAGTCTCTCTCTTTTAATTCCTCTATCCTCGCAATCTTTTTCTCAATTTCCTTACAATATGTCTCTCTCAGTTTCTCTCCCAAGTTATCTAAATCTCCTCTTCAAAACAGGTATAAGTTACAATTTTTCTAAAGGAACAAAACTTCTTCACGTTGTGTTATATAGAAACATCTATACCTCAATTTCCTTTCAGATGAATGAATTAAAAAATCAAATATATAACGTTAAAAGTGTTTTTTTTAAATATAGAGCTAAAAGATCGAATAAATAGTACATAGAGTTCAAATGACATAGTGAAGAAAAATGATTGTGAACCTCATTTTACTGTTATTAAAATTACAAAAAGTGCAACAGTATTTAAACGAAAACTAATACATCACACATACATAGAGCAGAGGCTAAAGAATAAACAGCATACTCTAGAAATTGTTTCAGTCATTTAAAAAATACTCTTAATATTCTATTGGTTGAAAGTTTGAAAGACCTACCATATCAACTACTTAGAAAAACTAACGCTTCAGTTTTAAGTCTATTCATTATTATAGCTTTAAAGTTTATTCATTAATACTTGTTATCCATTTTCGTTATAATGTGAACGTTTGGCTAGTTATCTACGATATTCATACTTTATTTCAAGGCAAATATTTTTTTACCTATCGATAGCTTGCTTCACAGGAGTCATGAAAATTTTATGAAGGAGGCAATTTTCTTCGTCGTTTTCCATCGTGTGAAGCAAAATTCCCTGGAAATATTTTGTGGCTCTCAATTCTGGAAAGAATGTCGCCCTCGAGGATTTGAGAGTACTTTTGAGCTCGTGCTTTTGTACTTTTTTCTAAGAGGGTTACTTCGAAATTGCTTTTTTAAGAATTTAAACGTTTTGGGAAACGCATTTTCTTTTTGAAACTTTTAGACAAACTTCGAAGATTTCTTTGCTACTTATGCATACAACTGAAGAATATGTCACTCCTGAATTTTTCGAAACTGCCCTCAAAATTTATAAAAGCACTGCTACTTTTTCAAAAAGAATCTTTGAATGATTTGATTCCGTTCCTCATAATCGATAACTTAAATTTTTTTAAATATACTATTGGAATTTTTAGGATTTTTCTTATTTAACAGTCAACTTCAAAATAAAAGAAAACCTAAGCTAAAATTAGAATTTTTGTATAAATGTATTTGTAAATAAGTTTACAAATAGAATTTTTACAATGATAAATGTGAATTTTTATAATAACGTAGTACAATTTTTTTTTGAATTTTTTGCTTTTAAAAAATACACATTCAGTTGAAATTTTCCTGAAATATATTTAAAATAATTTTAAAAAATATAAAATTTTATATGAATCTTACGATTTTTTTACGTGTTTTATATTTCCTTGATGCAGAAATGCAACAAGTCAAATGAATAAATGGTATCACAAATTAGGTATCAAAATTTAAGTACAGTTTTTGTACAGTCATCTATATTTAATTTGAATTTATTTTGGAAGAGGTGAAATATATATTTTTGATAGAGAGATAGAGGTAGAGCAAAATATTATCTATAACAATATAAATTAGTGCTATTTCTAGACCAATTAATACAAATTAATCGCTTTTTCAAAAAACAAAATCAATTTTCTCAGAGTTTAAAGCTTAAAAAGTATTGGTTTAAAAAAGTTTTCCTTTGTATTAAGTATATTTCACAAATGAATTCAGATAATTAAGAAAAACATTTCTCATTAAGTGCTAAATTTCTCCGAGTTAATACACGTTTCTTCAGACCACATAAAAAAGTATTTTTGAAACAATGCAGGGTAATTTAAAATTGTTTAATCATACGGCAATAAAATTTAAAAACATACTTGCGTTTTATGTACTTAAATGCAATCAACAAATAATTATAAAAACACTTTGCATCAATACTCAAAAACTATTTCATGTTTATCAATCGAAAAGTATAAATCAAGAACCACTTCACTTAAGATCAACAAATAAAAATACTTTTGTTGTTATTAAATAAAAATACTTTTTAGAATTTATTTTACACATTCTTATGCTTATTTTAATAGGTTTTGGTTTATTCAGTTCAAAAAATTCTTTCATAAGGCAAATAAAATCAAGGGACACTATAAGAAACCTAATAACCTATTTGTATAAGAAACCTATTTATATAAGAAAACATGCAAAGGACTTGCATGTTTTCTTGTACAAATTTTATTTTCTATTAAAAATGGTAACCCTTTGGACAAAATGCAAGATTCAGCACCCAAAAGAAAAAGAATCCGTTTGTGTATATATTACTTCGATAAATTATATTATTAATCTCTTTCATTAAAAAATCTACAATTCTTTCGCAAATAACGTGAAGTGGCACTTATCCCGAGGACCGAACCCCCGACCTACGGATCTGGAGGCTGCTGATGACCTATGTAGATATCCACTACAAATGGTTAAAAATCTGATTACCTTTTTTTTAATACTAAAAGCGAAATGATATCACAGAAAAGATAAAAGGTTTTCCTTTTTAATCCTTCTCCCGAGATAGATAATTCGATTAGTGCCAGGCAAAAGACAGTAGAACAATAAATTCTAATTTAAAACAACAAGCCTCTCAAGGTAAAAGCGTTAATGAGGTTTTAATCCATTACAATTTATTTTTAAAAGATAAAACAAAAGAATTTTTTCAAAAGGAACTTAGCACTAGTTAGTAGAGATACAGGAAAGGGTAGAAATGTATTCGCTTAAAATTGTACACAGATAGGAGAAGGGAACTATTTAGTACTGAAAATTAGAAGTTACAGCATTGAATATGAATTTTCTTTAGCATTTATTTCCAACTTTGTAATGCTTATTTTTAACTGGGGCGTTTTTATCCATTAGATGAAAAGAAAGATGCTAGTAAAGCTAGGGTTATATGCAGAAAGCGGAGAATTTTATACCGGTTTCGAGTTGTTGAGATCCCGCAAAATTATTGAATTCGGTATGTACGAGGATAAATGTGAAGTAATATGTTAACGTGGTAGAGAATCTGGAACTAAATTAATTAATATAAATTAAAATTAGGTGACAATGTGCTATATTTTGATTTCTTTCTTATATTTGTGTCAATCCAATCAGTTAAAGAGATGATATTTTTTAACCCTTTATGGACCACCAGCGTGTATATACGTCTCGAAATACGATTTTTTTTGCGCCGCTATCAGTAAAATTATTCCGAAGGCTTTGAAATGAAATAAAATGACGACTTTGCTTGCGAAGGATTTAATCATTTTATTGAAGGATTTGCTTATTTATTCCTTTTCCTTCAACTTAATGAGTGTACTTTTTTGTTGTCTATAACGCCCTTAAGGCCTCTCAACGCCTATTGTGGATCTATTTTAACGAAATCTTTTTGCAGAGTATCTATATTCCAAGAAAGGAACGCAACTGCTAAATTTAAAGTCTGTAGATCTAAGAATTCAAAAACGGGAATATTTGGCTATTACACTCCATAAGTCCTCGCAACGCCCCTTGGGGGTCAATTTTCTTAAAACATGTTTGTAGCGGATCTCTACTCCTTGAAAGGAAAGCGCACGCTATTAATTGTTGGTCTAACAGTTCAAACACGGAATATTTATTTATAACGTCCCTTAAGCCCTCGCAACTCCCCTTGGGACTCGATTTGGGTAACAAATGGAACATTCTTCTTGGATGAAGGACAGAGAGTTAATACACCAAATAACTACTTTAATCATACCAGGACTCGCTTCTGAGTTCTAGACACACGCACGCACACATACATTGTACACTTTCTTTTATAATACATATTAATTATGGTTTTGGAGGAGAAATACGTGCCTTTTCTTATATATCGTTTGAATATTTCAAATTTCACTTTTTTCTAACGTCTTCTATCGTTACTCGTAATATTGTATAAATATTTGTATTAGTTTTCCCCCTATCTTCTTCGAAATAACTCATTCTGAAGTAAAAGAATTGAATATTCTAGGAGCTGGAAATTCACTTAACTTTAAAATACTGAGATAGAAACTTCCCGTTTATATTTTACCTCTTTACTATATGTATGTTTGAGTACGTCCCTATAAACGAATTATGCTTTTATGAATATAGACTTTCAGTTATACTTAGTAATTCATCATCTAGATGGAATCTATTATGTGAGAAATAAATGGATTTTAAACGAAGGAATTCGTTCTGATAGTTCTTTTTATAGTGGTAAAATATTTCTTGGTTACATGATGGAAGAGTTTTACACGAAAAGTTGATTTATCTCTTTTATGATTTTATCTTCAAAGTTATTAGATTACACAGCCTTTCGCAAAATTTGATGAATTTGACTTATATATTAAGTTATATTTCAATATATATATGAAACGTTTTTTCTTTTCTTTCTTCACATTTTCCATCTTTTCATTTTATACCAAGAATTAGGTAAAGCTTAAAATTAATTCAATAATAAAGCAAATGAATAAATCGTTACATTTGTTAAAAAAGTGCTTACAGATTCTAATTGCGATTAAAATAATTGTATTAATTTGAAGTTTTCTACGAAACATGAATAACGCCTCGGAAAAAATTGAGTATTTGCCCAATTTTTGATATTTGAGACAAAATAAGTTAAAAAATATTGAGAATATGAAAACTGCTGACAATTTTATTTACAGAGATAATTTCTTTAAGATATCCGACTATTTGCGACAACTTTCTTTTAAAAAAATGGAGATATGGGGATTTTTTTGTGGTTTTTAGATTTGCTTAGTAAATTTTACGAAAAATATGCTAAAATTAAAAAGATAAAAATAAATTATTTTTACTGAAATGGGGAAAAAGGGGTACAAATTTACAAAAAAATAACATAAACAAGGCCCATTCTGTACCCAAAGTTTATGAACAAATTTTCCATTTTTCAATTCTGATGTGTTGCTATGTTATTTATTTTTCAAATACCTTTAGGATAAGAGATATTTTAACTTTTATAAAAACTGGAGTACTTTATCTTAGTTATATGAAACTGCCTATAAAAACATTGATTATATCAACATAAGGGACTAAATTTTGTAATAAATCAGTGATTAATAAATCTGAAGGTTAAAACACTTCCATCTTCAAAACTTTTTGAACAATCGCTATCCTTGTTTGAGCATTTAAAAAAAAACACATTTCGAGTAAAACGCATTTTAAAGTATGACATATCTTGCTTAAAGTAATGGCCTCTGCTTTTACTAAAACACTTGTAGTGTTTGTTCTAGTGAACGGAAAATAATAAACTTGGTATTTTTATAAAGCTAATAAAATGGTATACAAAACAAAATCATAAAAAAATATGCCAATTTTTGGTAAAACTCACAATTTTTAGGGTAGTCGGATACTGTAAGTGTGTAAAAATTGGAATACATTCTCATTCATCAAGTTTATTTTGATTCTTAAGTTTGTGGTAAACTCAGGTTCATTACCAACCTGAGTGAGTGTTTATTAACGTCGCACTATAAAGCAACACAAGGGCTATTGGAGACGGACCTCGAAATTCTGTACCATAGTCAAGTGACGAAGACGACACCTGAACTGGAAGCCTCCTTTCCAAACTATAACACCACACCACGGGAAGGATTTCAAGCCAAGATGGATTGAACGCGAATCAGTCCCACTTCATGGAGGGATTTTAGGGGCACTAACGTTAGAACTGATGACCTGTTGGCCACGAGTTCGTGATCATAATCACTATGTCAGTGAGACAACTACCACAGGTCTGAGAGGAGCAACGGAAGGATGAGGCACGTTGTAATCAACAACTTTCATTTAAGATTATTCACAATCTGATATGGTCGCAGTATAACAAATAAAACCGCGAGTTAATCCTAATTGTTGTTGTTGTCGCGTCCTTCCCGAAGGGAAGGAATAAAAGTTGCCAAAGCCCGTGAGACAGGTTGGACTTCTTAACGATAGATGGCGTCACCACCTAATTCCCCTCCACAATTTAGGTATGGAACTGGAGGGGAGGGAAATTTTCTCCAGCCCCCTGCACTCGTGGTTTCTACTACGACCACCCACAAGACTTTCGAACCCACTGATTTAACGAGCACGTACTCCTCGTGTACTCGGAGGTTATTTGGGGGCATCGGGCATCGTACCGATCTGGAGCTTCTGGAGTCCGATGCTGAAATCACTAGGCTACAGACGGCCATAAAATCCCAATTAATACTAATTAGTAGATGAGAGTCAAGTATTATAGAATACAATTTACATTTCTAAAAATAACGTGACTAGTTTTTGATAAAAATCTCTAAGACCATCATAGATATATACAATGCTCGATTGTTAGGAATTATCACTTGTCAACAAATATTTACTTTGTTGTTATAAAAAATTATTTTAAATAAAAATGATAAATGGAGGGTATTATGGAATATATGGAAAATATGGTAAATATGGAATATGGCAAATATGGAATATATGGTAAAATATGGAATAGGTGGCTTAAGCCATTAGAAAACCAATTGAGGCTTCATAATACGTATTTACTTCTAACTATAAAGCATTATTTTAAGAATACATGAAAGTCATTTCAGCTTCGAATTTATGAACAAAAGCCACAGTCCAAGACAATCAAGGCGAGCCTACAGAAAACAGCTGAAGAATTTAAATGAAATCCCTCATTGACCTTCGGAGAATTATCCATTACCGAAGGTACATTCAGCTTTTTTTTCTGATTCTTTAGTTGATCTAATGAAATATATCATAAATGATACATCAGAATGGAATGTCTGGTATTATAGAATATCTAGTATTCCACAATACCAGACACACGCTATCTTGAAAAATCAACCTTTAAACTGAAGGAAGTAAGCTAAAAAAACGAACACAGTGTTACAAACTACAATCCTTTTAGTGTAAATTATGCTTATCTTCTAAGTTCAAGTCACATGTGTGTGTGTGTCTACTAGAAGGTTAAAGTGTTTGAAAACTTAAGGCAAAAACTTCTGAAAATCGTAAAACACACTTTGTTGTGTAGTGGCACTTGTAAGGCAACAACAAATGATCGATTCTCACTGCAATGCATCGCGAGGGTCTGTTTTCAGTAGTCAAAGGTTTTCTTACGCATTAACAGCTACAAACAGATCCAAAGCCTCGGTATTCCATATTATCCAACTATTCCATAATACCCGATTCTTCTCTATAACTTATCTTAACCCCTTCGGGACGAACGTCTCACCCGTGCGCTGGCATGAAACACCGTCACAAGATGAGTGTCTCACCCGTGAGCCAGCGTGTTTCTTCCTCACTGGCCTAATGACTCACCGGTGCGCCAGGAACCTGGAACGTTTTTTAAGCTAAGTTTTTCGGCAATAGATGGCATTCTATGTCCATAAGATTTGAGATACATGGAGATCTGACCTTTTACTCGAAATGAGAGAAATATTACTCACTTAGAAGTGGTTTTTGTTTTATAAACATAAGGGGAAAGGAATGTTTCCGAATTGAGTGCTTTACGACTGCCCTTGAAAAGAACATGTGGTGTTTGTTTATAGAGAAGATGAGAGATTTATTTTTGCTAAAGCATTTGATTTGGGTTTTCAGTCTAGTTTTTTATGGATAATTAGATCTGGTAGACAAAATTTGTTTATCTTTCTTACTTTTCTTACAAGGTCGACTTTTACAAATTCTTACAATAAAATGTTTAAAAACTTGTACTTAAGCAGAAAGTGGCTGAAAAAAAATATTAATACGAAATATATGAAACATATGCCGTTCGTATAATATACAGAACAATATTGAACAACGCTTTTATATTTCAGTATTATTATGGGGGGGGGGATTTAGGCTTAATTACACAAAACATTCCGGCCTGTGAGTGACTCTCACTATATAAACCTTCAGCCTTGGCGGTACGCACGCGTTTGCGTCCTTCGTCTCAAAATGGTATCTTAATTAGGTGAAGTCAAACAGACGCTCTGGATCCCAATACTTGCAGACTTGGCAATAACGCTCATAAGACTACAAGTCAAATGCAAAGATATGTAGATATTGCGTAAGTTTAACAAATATAATTTAAGCTCTCACTATCTTTTAAGATTTCGCTGTCAATGTCCTTTACGAATTCGTTTCCCTTTAAATACTAAGAACCCTTTGGAAGCGTCTCAGTTCCTTTACAGAAAGAAGTTCTTAAAATGAACAAAGCCGTGAAAAAGTTTTTCACCTTGAAGATTGTTAGAAGACTTGTTGAGAATCCTTTACAATCTTTCCAAGCAAAATTTAGAGATCCTTCAATCTTTATATGATTTCGATGAATATTTGATGTAGCAATTATTCCTTCTTTCAATCATTTACAGTTATGAATTATATTTCATTATCCAGGCTAATTATTGGTTTCAGCAATTAAAAATTTTTTAAACAACAAAATAAAATCATATAGTTCTTTGTTATTATTATCTGCTTCTTAGTTAAACCGAAAGTTTGTTTTCTAGAACTGTCTAAAATTTTTTACACTATGAATTATTATCTGAAACATTACTTTAGATTATAAGCTTGCTAGAGTAAAGCCTTCAGGACATATTAATACCTAATGATTGAATACATGCATCTTAAGTACTCTTGAGATTTACGAAAAAGTCTGAGAGAAATAATGAGGTAGTCTCCCCCAAATAAACACATCTAAAAAGTGAGTGGATGGAACGAGGAAGACAAAGAGATCGATTAATTCTATGGAGTGAAGTAAAAATATAATGAATTCATTTCCATCCTCTTTTAGTGCAAAAATGATGCAGTGTGAAATAAATTTAATTTTATTAATAATTGTAATTACGACTCTCTGTAAGAGAAATTTTAAAATTCTGGAAAAGACAACGGGCATACATTGAAGTAATTTGTGGTAAGATTTATTTTTTAGAATAATTTTTATTGCTTGGAAAAATACTTGCTCTTTATAAGAATGCAGAGCTTATATTATTTTAATAAACAGCCTTTATTATTTTTTTTGTTTTAGTTTATCTAATTAAGATACAAATTTAATTTCAGAAAATAAATTTATTATCAGTAGATTTTTTTTCTTCTTAAGTGATCAAATTTATGCTTACTTCAGACGTATAATATAAATAATATGTATTGATTAAAAATAAATTAGTAATACTCTGAATTTAATATGAGATTAAATTTACATGCACAAATGCAAAAAAATAATCAAAAATACTTTTAGTTAAAGAAATATATACCATAAAAAAGCTATAATTCTTTTTCTTAGATGTACTATAGATCTTCCAAATAAATCTCACCGCACGCAACATTAATAAAAAATTATTGCTGCTTCCTGAGCTTTGAAATTTCTATGTTGGTAGCGAGTCATAAATTTTTATCTAGATTCTACTAGGCGTTACATACATGTACGAGGCATTTTATATATATATATATAATATATATATATATATATGCTCTTCTATCTTTAAAAAAAGCAATAAACATCTTTTATTGTTGTCTTTTGCATATTGTTTGTTTTTAGATGACCTTCATTTTTTTTTTTTTTTGATTTTCATCTTGGTTGAAAGATTTGCTATTTCGTTTTATTATTTTTTTTATTTACATTTATTATTGGAGAATATTTCTTTTTTTATTTTTAATAAACATTTTGAAATAAATTATGTTTCAATTTATTTTTTAAATGAAAATATTTATGGGAGGAAATATTATTGTTCACATAGTGTCATTGCAAATATCATACATTTTTCAAAAATGTATTAAAATTTTTTTTTTGCATTTTGTACAAATGTTGCAATTTTAAAAAATTCAAGAAAATTATTAATATTTTATTACTTAATCCTTCCTTTTCTTTAAAAAATAAATTACTTAGAAAATATGGTGGTACTTACGTATTAAACGCCAAATCAAAAACGTCGCCAAATTTTGACACCGAATGCGTGATCAAGATTATTGTGTTTGTACATACATGTGACAACAGTTTTCTATTACTAGCTGCATAAAATGGCATTTGGTGATATCTTTTTATTTGACGAATAGATCTACAGTATAAAACTTAAGTACCAATATTTGTAATCACTAAGAAGGAAACTATAAAACATTCGATCACAATTTTGACAAATTTTTTTAACATCTTGAACAGTGTTTTATTTAAAAATTGCTTAAAAACTGCTCGTGTTTTGAGATTGATTTTTGCATAATTGATGAGAAGTTTATATCGTAATGCCGACTGAAATGATGATGTACATCTTTATATTTAAAAATATATGAACTCGGAGTGAGTGTTTATTAACGTATTATAAGGCCAAAGGGGGACTACTGGTGACTTACCTCCTAGTTTGAGTCTCGGTCCAGTGACGAGGACGACTCCAGAACTAGCAACCCTCCAAACTATCACACCACGCCAACGGGAAGGCTCTTAGCCCTGAGAGATTTAACGTGCACCAGACCCTCCATTGGCCCGAAAAGTCATCAGTGGTTCTAGGTTAACTCATGAGACTCCAGCCACGAGATCGTGACTATGGCTTTAAGTCTATCGTGACTGCAAGATTAACCCCTTAAGCAGTCAGTTTTCAGCCCAAAATGTTCTAAAAAAGGGCACACTTCTTATTGCATATAACTGAACATAATACTTAACAGAATGCAAACATGGAAAGTTTTATTTTAATTTTCAATTTTAATGTTTTCCCTCTATTTTTTTATTTTATAATTGTGGAACACAGAAACCCCTAAATGTTTGCTTTTTATGAGTACACTCTGCATGCTGTCAAAAATGTTTCATATACCTTAAGAGAATTTCTCTCAAACTCATAAAAAATTTCATATGCGTACATCTTTCTCAAACGTTTGAAGATTTTGCATATGTATGCATATACACTCAAGAGCCAAAACATTATGACCACCCCTACATTTTGCAATGAACTCGCCTGAATGACGTGGAAGGCACGTGATCAGGTGGAAGTGGTTATTAAACTGCTGCTGGAGAGTCTAAAGAATCCTTCTTTCACTAACTTCTATGTGTGATGGGAAAGGCTGCGGATCTAAGCAGCTTTGATAGAGGGTATATTATAATGGCTCGGAACAAGTATTTCCGTAACTGCACGACTCGTGGGTTGTTCGCGATCTACAGTTGTTAGTACTTATGCAAAGTGGATGAACGACGTTTGAAACCAGCAGTAGACGACGTGGTGTTGGATGTTCACACGCTATCAAAGAAAAAGGTCGTCGGAGACTGTCTCGCATGGTGAAGCAAAACCAGAGTCAGACAGTGGCTCAGCCGACAGCCCAAAACAATGCAGGGCCAAGTAGAGTAGTATCGGAGCACACTGTTCAGCGGACACTGTTGGATATGGGGCTACGCAGCAAACGTCCCACTCGCATGCCTTTGCTGACCAAGCGTCATCGCCAACTGAGCCTGCGCTGGGCCCGGGAACATCGCGATTGGTCCATGGATCAGTGGGAGAGAGTTGGTCACATGAATCACAGTTTATCATTTATCACGCCGATCACCGTGTCAGGATACGCCGTCTTCCAGGCGAACAGTTGCTCCCTTAATGTACAGTAGGTCATACACAGGCCGGTGGTGGCGGTATTATGCTTTGGGGGACATTCTCTTGGGCGTATCTAGGACCCATGGTTGTAGTAGAGCAGACCATGAATGCTACAGGGTATCTGAACATCATTGCGCACCAGTTGTACCCTTTCATGGCCTCTGTTTTTCCAGCTGGAAATGGAATGTTCCAACAGGACAACGCCCCGTGTCACAAGGCTAAAATTGAGTTGGAGTGGTTTTAGGTACATGATGCTGATCCAGTTAATGTCCTGGCCGCCTAACTCACCGGATCTCAATCCGATAAAATACATTTGGGATGTCATGGGATGGCAGCTCAGAATTCAAAGACCACCAATTCGCAATATCTCAGATTTGCGTGACCGTTGCTTAAACATCTGGTACAATCTGTCTCCGGCCATCTACCAAGGACTTGTGGCATATATGCCAAGGAGGGTTAAAGCTATGCTGCACGCCAAAGGTGGGCCAACTCGTTATTTACAGGTGATCATAATGTTTTGGCTCTTGAGTGTATATATGCATGCGCAATTCGAAGCATGGTGTAATATAAGTCTTAAATTGCAATGGGGATCGGGATATTATCGGATTTTTGGATTAACTCTACATTTTCATTTCTTTTCAAGCAACAAATTGCACATTGCCTTGCCAATTCCTGTTCTTTATCGAATATTTTGAAGAATCTAAATTCCTGCTTTCAATAAAAAATCCCCACCTTTACCACAAAGAAAGTCTCGAATGAAAAGTATTTCAGTACAATGGGCGAAACTGCATCTCTTAAAATTCCTAGCACAAATAATCTCACTGTAAGAATTAAAAATAGGTGAAAATCACAGATAAAAAGAAGAACATATCAGTGGCCGTACAACGTACGGGCAAATTGGTTGTGTGGTTAGCTTTCGGTAGCCCGTACGGTGTGTGGACAAACCAGTTAAGAGCTTAACGAGGATTAAAATAATCAAGATATAGTTTGGTATACAGAGTGCGGCGAAAAAATCTGGACAAACAATTTTTTAAACAACTTTATAAAAAATTAAGAAATTAACAAAATATAACAAATAATAATAAGAGTACACTCGTACTAATAAATAAATTTAATTGGTTTCATAGTGACAGCCGTTGCAGCAATGCAGAGGCGCAAATGCTTGCAGAAATTTTCAACAATGAGCCTCAAGTCGTTTATATTTAATCTATCCCATTCCCGCAGAAAGAATTGCTTTAGAGAATCTAAAGTTTTGTATGGTTTAGTGCAGTCTCTGGACTCAAAAATGGACCATACACTGTAATCCATGAGCGAGTAGGGTAGCTATTCTTCACATGATATCATGTCTGGAAAATTTGCCTTGCACCACTCTTGTGTCTTTATGGCCTTGTGAGCTGGTGAAGAGTCTCGTTGAAAGGTCCACTTTGCACTTCCGAAATGCTTTTGGGCCAACGTAAGTACAACAGCTTCAAGAATGTCCCTCTCTTACACTTTTTGATTCATTTTAACGTCATCTTCCCGAAAAATCAAAGGAGTTTTACCACTTGCGCAAATTCCGCCCCAGACCATGACTGACTTTGGATATTGGCGATATTCAACAATTGCCGAATGCTTGGAGCGTCCACAGACCAGATTCAATCGTTTTGGGAGTTATGAATTTGTTGAACCGCAAAGAGCTTCTCATTAGGGAAAAGGAATCTCTCCCATCGCTGACTTGCGGCCCGTCTAAAAAGTTTTCGGCATCTTTGGAGCCGTACTAGTTTGTTTCTTTCATTTAGGAGCTGAAATTTTCGCAACTTGTAAGGCTTCAGTCCAAGCTCCGTTTTTGCAATTTGTCTCACCGATCTGACACATATTCTCATGTCACGAGCGATTTTCTCACGGAAACCATCGGATTCCTCTGGACTCGCTTTTCGATGGCCTTACGATTCATTGAAGTGTTTATAGTGCATTTTCACCCACTTCCTGGATGTCCACCATTACTGCCAAGCTCTTTGAAACGTCAAATTGCATCAAACACTGTTTGCCGAGGTACAATAAGCAAATGAACGACTTCACACTTTCGTTTCCTTTGCTGAAACAACTCTAAAATAGACCTTTTGCTCGACATTATCAAAAACACATAAATTAAAGTACAAACTAAGAAATGTATTAAAAATATTTTATTAATTAAAGTGGTGGATACAGAAACAGAAAATACCAATTAAAAGGAAATTTGTTAATTATTCTAGGAATCAAGAAATTTGTCCGAGTTTTTTTGCCGCACCCTGTATTTTTGGATGAAGGTGTTGAATGAAGTAATTGAAGATATGAATTTTTTAATAATAACTAATGATTGTAAATTTGTAACTTCGATCAACACTTGATTTGTTAAACTCGATAATAACCTAATTAAAAAGAAACAGTATAAATAAAAGCACGAGTAACCATAATAAATATAATAAATTCATGTGTGATTTGCTCTAAATAATTATTTTCTTTTTGGCTTAGTTATTATACCTAAAGATGAAGAATGTGGGCCAATATAATGTATTTTTGGCATTTTAATTTGATTTGATCGAGTGTTTTATTTTTAATATTAATATAAATTTCTGATAATTTTAATATAAATTATAAGGAATATTTGAATAACAATATTTTTGATTTCAGCAATTTGTTAAGGAAATACTATTTTTAAGGAGGAATTTAATTGAACAATTCAACAAGAGCATTTCTCTAATTAAAGCAAATTGTGCAACAAGTGAATCAAGAGATGTAAGTGAAAGATAAAATACTGTTTCAATTGCTTGGATATAATCCAAAGGACAGGTCTTGAAACTAACTGGTCATATGCCAGAGATATGTTGATGGTGATGACAAGAAATAATGATCAAACAAGAATTCCCTTTCTACTCTTGAAATTTTAAACATGGGGATTATTTATTCATACCTATAGTTTTAAACTATTCTAAGAAAGGAAATTATATTTTTAAGGACAAAAAATATTGGAAGGAATTGTATTTTACAAGAATTTTTTTTCAAAGTTCCATACATGATTCGATGCATTTTTGCAAATTTTACTTATTATTATGCCGAAATTCTTGTTTATAATCATTGAAGAACCTTATTACCTAAATTAGTATAATATTAAATTTATTAATTATCCAGTATTTGATCACAGAAGTGTGCTTTAAAACAACTGATTAGATGAATATATATACCATGTATTGCTCCTACATTCTAATACATTTCCCCAATTTTTTTAACAGAAAAATAATTTATTATTGTATGGAACATGCATTTAAAACATTAACTCAACTAGAGAAGAATTTTTCAAACAACTAAGAATGAACAACATGATCCTATATTAAAATAAAATTTACATATCATTTTTAACCTAACAAAGCAATACTTTTTGAATTATAATAAAAGCTAGACGTATTATCTCTATTTAATGATTTAAATTATATATTTTTATATTATATTTAAAAAAAGTTTATCTTTGTTTGTCTACTATTATGCTTAATCTAATCAATATAATGAAAATGTAATTAATTGCTATGTAAATATAGAATTATTGTCGAGCAAATTATTCTTATATTTTTTATCGTTAAATATCAATTTAGTTCTCACTGAAAACATGAAAAGAAATCTTTTAAGATTCCTAGTTCTGCATTAATAACTTATTCAATTTTTAATTGCCATTTTCCGGAATTCAAGATCAATTCGTGGATTCTAGTCCTATTTTACAATTATTTAAACATGAATACAAAAATTTGTATCCAAGCAATTAGAAATATATTGATAATTACCTTTTTACGACAAATAAAAAGAAGATTTTTTTCGTTGTACTTGAAAACAAGGCTAGATTTGCCAGCTGAAAGTAAAACTTGGGCTACAGCCACCGTCTATTGATAAAAAGTGATACTTTACACTTTCTGCAAACAACGCTCATCTTTGAATTAGCTGCCATCCGTATAGTGGTCAGTGAAGCTGACTGCGCTGCGTAGGGACTGGGTTCGAATCCCGGAGGCATGGATGTTTGTGTTGTATCCTTTCTTCTGTCTGTGTTGCATGCCCTCTTGTTATACATTGCGTGGTGCACGGGTTTATAAATGTTAAAAAAATCTTGGATTCGGGATTTTATTACATACGACTATTCCAGAAGCAAAATCGTATAAGAATGTCTAACCCGAACGATCGTGTGGGTTGGGTCTTAAGGGTTATATGAGTGTAATGTGACCTTCATGTTTTATTATGTCAGAATGCATTTTGAATTGCTTCATTTCAGTTAATTAATAATACAGTCGATAATTCAAACCTTCGATAACACGAACCTCCCGCTAATTCGAAGTATTTGCTCATTCCCTCGAAAAACTCTTGAAATTTCGAACTAAAACAATACGTTTTGGTACACTCAATATTTAGAAGTAAAATTTGTGGCCGGTCCAGAATACAACACGTGATAATTTGAAGTGATCTAATAAAACTCTCGACAATTCAAACACTCACTATCGTGTAGAGCCATGTAGCAAACAAGTTAGAGCTTACATGTTTTGTGTTGTATTGTCTCTGCTTGTCTCCCCTGTAACGTAGCTCCTTTCATGACCATCGGAGTTAACTCCTATAACTCTAACATTAACTTAAATGTCACTAAACAAATTACGCATCTTTTCCCTTCAAAATCATATTGATGCGGACGTTTTTCAAGCTTCATTTATTCTAGAAAAATCTATCGACAAAGTTAGATTAAATGCCATAAAAATTTTTTTTTGTTAAAAAAATTAATTATGTACAGTATGTATTCTTTTAATAGCTGTTTTTAATACATAAATGAATTCTTTTAATACAAGAATTTTAGCCTCTTTAACATTTATACTGTATTATATATGTACTCCTTAAAAAATACTTTAAAGTAATTTTATACATATGTGCACAATTGCTGCTTTATTACATAGTTTCAAATTTAAATGTGTTAGAAAAAAATTTCTCTTCATGTATTTTGGGAGTTTTTTCCTGCTCTTCTTGATAATTCGAAGTTTTTCGTTGGTCCCTTCAACTTCGAATTATCAAGAGTCAACTGCATTTTTAAATAATCTTTTATTTTCGACTTTTCGAGATGCTCGCGCCCCCCCACGTAGGGTTATCACGACCCCCTAGGGGGTGCACCCCAAAGTTTTGTGGGGGAGGGGGGCTAACCGGCACCCTTCTCTCTCTGTCCTGCACGTCTCTAGGTGTGTGTGTGGGGGGACAAAGCATCAGCAACAAACTCCATAATAACAATTAGATTTATTCAGACTTTGAACACACACTTAAACAATCACAAGTGAAACTGTAATAAGAAACCTAGGAGTGAATCAAAGTCGAACTATATCCTCTAAGTAAACCCGACTACCAGAAATAGATAAGGAGAACAAGCACTAATGAACCGATAGCCGATTCTGATTATACTATCTTAAATCTTCAATCTAATAATTTAATCTCAGCAATAATTTTCTTAACGCACGTTAGGTTTGTGAAGGAAATACTTCAGTGTTCAAACTTACTTAACAGCTTCACGGCTCCTTCTCTCACACATCTACAATACCTAGATTTTATTCAGTCAAACTAATTTACATATATCTCGTGTTCTTCTTGAAAGGCTGTGAATTAATGTAAACCCCAAAGTTTCCCCAAGAGGATTAGTAGGAAATATCTCGCGAATAGACCCGTCACAGTTTAATAATTTCTTACAAATAGACATGTCTTTAATACTAAACTTCCTAAAGCAAATTTCACTTTCACTTGTTTTTGTGATTTTCCCACTTTAAATTGAGATTTAGCTGCAACCATTATTAAAGACTATTTTGGTATTTTATTATATGTTTATAAAAATATTCTTTTGATTAAGAAGATACATTTTCTGACAGGGAAAGACTAAAAGGAAATACGACATCATGATAAAATGTATTACATTTTCTTACTAAAACATAATAATTCTAAATTTATAACTTTTTATAAAACGTTTTGAAAGAAGTATAAAAAAAAGAAGGAAGATCATTGATTCCAGTAACTGAATTATACCGGTCACATTCTACTAGTTTATACAGTTCGTGCTCGGTATTTATAAAGGGAAAGCTACTCTCAGTAGTATAGATTTCACGTCTTTAAACTATTCTTTGCCGAAATGTTTTTGATTTCCTTGTAAACCTAAATATCAAAATCCCAACAGACCAACAAAAATCGCTTGATGTCAGTTATTTCCCTTCTAAGAAACACAAGTCAGTCTAGCTATAGGAGAAAAATCGATAAGTAAAAAGATAAAAACTTCCATAATAAAAAAAGAAAAGATACTCTAAAAAATTGGTTTAGCAGTCGTAAAAAAAAAAGGGAGATATAAAATATATTTTTCTTCTAGACGGCACTCTAACCGCGTTTTATTGTACCATTTTTGAAGCATCGTAAAATTAACCACTCTTGATTAACTTTTCGCTCGATGTGAGGAAGAAAGGTTAAATGCTTGTGACATGGAACATTACATTAACTAATTACCTAATTATGCAAGCAAGTGATAGGTATAAACAGTTATTTGAAACCTATTACGTAAATTCAGAATCATTGAGAATCAAGAGTGGGTTTATTCATGTTGTTAGAAGACTGTACGTATTTTATAGATGAATTATCTAATAAATGTCAGGTAATGAAGTACATTAATTACTTTTAAGGGAAAACTTGATGATAATTTGTATATATAACGGAACTTTTGAAGCCCAGTGGCTGAGTGGTAGTGCATCACGTTTCCACACCATAGGTCCGAGGCTCAAACCCGGGCTGGGAAAGGTCGACTCAGCCATCCTTCCCTTCTGTGGGTCGATAAATGAGGACCAAACTTGCCTGGGAACTTAACACTGGGGGTTTTACGTTATTTGGCCCACCCCTCTATCACCGTCTTGCCTACCTAAAGGTGTGTGTGTGTGTGGGTGGGACAAAGCATCACCAGCAACTTCCATAATAACTATTATTTTATTTTTCTTCAAGCACACTTAATGAATCACAAGTGAAACTACAAAAGGAAGCCCTAGATGTGATATATATAGCGAGCAATCTAATATCATGACTACTCTAAGTAAACACGACTAAGTGAACTAGACAAGGAGAACAAGCACTAGTGATCCGATAACTAAATCTAATTCAATCTATCTTAGATCCTCAATCTAATAATTTAATATCTTAGCAACTACTTCCTTAACTCGCGCTATATTTGTGAAATACTCAATAAAATATTCTAATACTCTTCCCTACGTATCACCACAACAGCTCTCCGGCTCCTGCTATCTTACATCTACAAAACCTAGACTTTATTTAGTCAAACTATATTGAAATATCAGGGTTTCTTCTTGAGAGGCTGTGAATTAGCTCGAATGCTAGCCCCAAAGTTTCCCCAAGAGGATTAGTGAAATAATGACGCGTATAGATCCGTCGCAGACTGAACACCTGACCGGAACATTTGCTCATGCACCTTAGGGCCCAATGTCCCGTATACTGAATTGGGCACAGTAGGCTTTGGCCCTCATGGGCTGTTGCGCCACTGTGTTAATGAAACTACTACAAAAAGTAGCAATTGTGAAAGAAATTTTATTTTTACTTTACACATATTAATTAAATAGAAAATGATCTAATATAAAAAATATCATTGGATAATACAGGGTGGTTCATAATGAAGTATGCACTTTTATCATGCTGTAAAACAGTAACAATCATGTACACGCACCACTTCAACGAACCATAAGGAAAATGTTCTCTTAAAGTATGTGTCTCGTACCGCAGACAATACCACAGCGCAACACGTGTGATTTTTTTCTATGAATAATGTGTTCTGTGCAGTGTCCTGATAGAAAGTGTTGTCCCTTTATAAGGAATTTACATTCCTTATTCCCTATTACCCGGCTAGATGTGTGGTAGGAACTCAATGATCAGACGACATGATGAACTTCAATTTTTTATTTATCTCTATATTCAACACAGACATAAATAACACTCTAATTAAGATAAATTTGATCAATCAGAGAACGAAGGTGAGACAAGACAGTGGGGGGGGGGACAATATATACGATCAAGCAAATCTATCCTTATGATAACTTATACAAAGCTTGTTTTAATTTAAAAGCGCGCTAATAATTTAACTCTCTAACTTATAATTGAAATAAGATCACAGTACCTGAACTCTTGCAATCCTTTAAACACTTCTCCAATAGTGGAACTGAGCTCTTTCCGAATTTCCAACTTCTCGCGTCGTACACTGTTCACGTATACGTACTACTGCCGGTTTGCTAGTTTCTCATCTATTCACTTCACATCCAAGCTATCCTCCCTTCACTTCCAATAGATCCTCACTTCGCTAACCTTCAATTCTCACTTCATTGACCTTCAAAACTCGCAAATACAGAATATATATAAAAAACTTAATTTGCATAATCACGTTTCCTGTCCTCGGAGGGGAAGTGTGGCTGTAATTAGTGGAAGGAATAGATGTCAATTTTGCATGAAAAGGGACCCCTTTTTTGGATATGGTAATGGTACTCAGTGCAGGAGACTCATTCCCAATGATGGAGCAATAATAATAGATACATGGAGAAAGAGAAATCCCACAATAGAGTATGAGGGATCAACAGAATAAAAGATAAAAAAACAAGGTTGTGATCCTTGTCAGTTCCTGCTTCCCTCTAATCCCCCTTGTCTTCTCTCGGACCCGGCTAGATGTGTGGGAGGAACTGAATAATCAGTAGACATGATTCACTCTAATTATTTTGTCACCAAAATATCAAGCAAGCACAATAATATTCTAATTAAGGTAAATGATGAGATAGCAGAGCATGAAGGTGAGACTCGTTAGCCTGGGGATAATAATACGGACCTCAACTGATCAACGATAACTTTTACAAGCTCAATATAAACTACGGGGCCACAAATAAGCTAAACTTCTATTTAAACAAGGATCAAGATACCTGTACTTTTATGAAGTTGAGTCCTCCCGTTGAGGCCATGAATGCGATCCTTATCCGGATTTAATCACCGTCGAATGATACTCTCTTAGACTTACTTCTTCAATTGATAAACTCCGATTTGTACTTAATAATTTCATGATCCTCCACTCACCAATTAACTCTCAAAACTGAGAATACAGAATTTATATAATATACTTAATTTGCATAATCACGTTTCCTTGCTTCGGAAAAAGTTGGTTGGTAATATTTTTGCCGCAGAAAAATCCCCAAGAGGTTTGTTATAGACGCATATAGATCCGTCACAAGGTATTCGTCCCTCCCATTTCTGTTGATTTAGCGGTGCTGAAAATTAGTAACTAGTCGCTATCGATGGACTTCAATCGATACGTGTTTGGTCAGAAATGGATTAACAGCTTGATGTGCGGTTTAGGGTTCACACATAGAATAGATGTGACTAAGGGTTCACACATAGAATAGATGTAACTCAGGGTTCACACAGAGAACATATGTAATAAGAAAAGAGTGTTCACACATAGAACATATGTGACTAGGTGATCACACATAGAACATATGACTAGGTGTTCACTAGCATTACTAACATAGAACATGTGATTGGTTCACTAGAAACATGTGATAGGGTTCCCACATAGAACACATGTGACTAAGGGTTCCCCATAGAACACATGTGATAAGGGTTCACACATAGAACACATGTGACTAAGGGTTCCCACATAGAACACATGTGACTAAGGGTTCCCACATAGAACATATGTGACTAGGTGATCACACATAGAACAACTGTAACTAAGAGAGAGGGCTCACACATAGAACATATGTAACTAAAGAGAGGGTTCCCACATAGAACATATGTAACAAAGAGATATGGTTCACACATAGAAGATATGTAATTGTACTATCTAGCATGTACATTTTAATTGTACTATCTAGCAAATGAACTATAGCAAGCTGTGTATTTGAATAACTTTTAGTGAAGTTATAGCTGGGATTTCCACTGAAAGAATTAGAAAAATAATAAAAAAAATCTAGTTTGTAGCTTTGTTTGGCTTTTAATTTTGATTGCAATGGAATAATTTAAATTTATTTGATCATTCTGTATAAATATATTTAAAATATGAGTTTTTTCATTTTAAGGGGGATGGGGAGGACATATAGAATATTCTTTAACATTTTCAGTTATTCTGCTACCATGAGGTTGTGGTAACCTCTGGTTATACCCCTTACATTCGAACCCTCATGTCTATCTGTAAACCCGGCTAGATGTGTAGGAGGAACTAAATAATCACAGACATTATTCTAATCTAATTTGATTTATTAATTTTTATTATTATTATGAAACAGGTATATAAACAATGATAGAGTGCAGAGATGAGGTACTCAAATGCA
>BMAO01023592.1:0-74317 GCA_019973975.1 Trichonephila clavata
CTCTGAGTGGGTGAGGCTCTAATTGAAACTCATTCAAAGCGGTCTACTTTTTCAAAGCTGGCGGTAGCGAAACGGTTCATGTTTATTTTGGGAACTGCTTCGAAAATGCACCACAGTTTTATGCCTTCCCCCCTTTAAGATACGGGAGGTCTACAAGCGCTTTTGTAGGGGATGATTTTATTGCTTTTTCGGTTTCTGTGTTGTTGGAAAGGGGAGATTTCTCATTCATAGCTGTTGCCTTGTGAGAAAATTGTGTGATGAACATTGGATCCACATCACGGCGAACAGAAACCATCCAATTTGTTGAATCATAGTAACAAGCAAATAAAGGATAAAAAAATAAAGATTTAAAGAAATGGCGAGTTAAAAGTTGAAAAATATTTTTAATAAGCAAAAGAAAATTTATTTTTTTCTCCTATTATTTATAAAACTTTAAAAAAAATTTAAAAAAAAAAAATTTTGATTTTGGTATTAGATTTGATCAAGACAGAAGTAAACTGTAACATTATTGAATATCAGACTAAGAAAACGCAAACCAATATATATTTTTTCCTGTTTTTTTTTCTTTCTTTTTTTTAAAAAAAATTATGAGGTAAAAAGTAAAAGTGATCATCTTTTTTAAAAAGCAAAATGAGAATAAATGTAGTATTATTATATACCAATGGATTTCCAAATTTATCTATATGCACTCCCAGGGTCTATGACGACCTGCAAGAGATCCACGCGAGTAAAAAAAAATAATTTGGGGGCTCATGAGGTGTAAATGGGGGTCTATGATCGTGGTTCTCATTAAACTAGATCAGGGCGTTAATCTTTAAAAAAAATTTGATCCAGTGGGAACCAGATTTTACCAATTTAACGTTTACTAAATTTAATGAGGTTAGTTTAACAACATAAAGGTGACTACCATACTAGGTGACAACATAAATTTTATATACAAGGAATATTTCAGCATTTTTTTCCAAAATTAAGTTAAATAAGTATAATATTGAACGTCACGAATTTTTTTAATTTGTCACAGTCTGTCAGGACATTTTAACCTACGTTTAACATTTAAATGCCCTTACTCAGATTTTGAAACTAAGTTTGAGATTGTTTTTTTTTAGTAATACAGCAGTAGACAATGATTTCAAATAGTCGCTTTGAAAAAAAAAAGTGCCATATTGCAATAGGAACTGATTAGAATAGGTCCTAATGAAGATCTTATAGAAACGGATGTCAGTAATTTTGGCTTTAAAAAGACATACCTGATATTTGTCACAAATTATGGAATATCATTAGAAAGTTTTTAAATGTGTTTTTCCTTGTGAGGGGGAGTTTCACTGAGTTTTCCAAACTCAAAACAAAAAAGAAAGGAAAAGAAAGAAAGAAGTAGGCACTTACGAAAAAGGAAGGTTAGGGTTAAACCTGACAAGATTGATATTAAATATTGAAAATTTGTTATTGAAACACCAGATTCATCCTTCTCTTTAAAAGCATTTGTTCAGTTATTTTGTTTTAATTTTAATTCATTATATGCGCTTCTTAAGTTTTAAACGCAGAACTATACTTCATTACAGTTAAAAAATTTAATTTTTTGAAAGTAGTAGCACCAATTATCAAAAAGACATTTAAGTTGATAAATTTGCAAAAATTTAATATTAGGTAGGCAGGGGTCTACCCGAAACCGAAAAACATGGCAAGGGGTCTATGAGACAAAAAGGTTTGGGAACCTCTGTTATATACGATGAAGAAACTTGTAAATTAAAACTGGGGTTTCTGCATTTTATTATATTTTTAATTTAAAATAACATTAAAGAGAGGTTTTAATACTTTTAATTTATGCAAATTTTAATCCTTAAATTTATACTTTCTGTTGAATGAATTTTTTCTGCATAAATCAAATCTCTTCATAACAACTTGCACTAAGAATAAAATAATACTCTCCCCACTTCAGTATTTGTGTCGGAACCATTTAATACACTTTCAATCAATAATTTTAATAAGGAAATATATTTTTCTTAAATGTGTTAAATGCGAAAGTGTGTTTCTTCCCATTTTCTGTTCAGATTTCATTTTCATCTTTCTGTTTCTTTAGTATTACATCCTTTAAATGCATATTCGCATATATTTATAAATGGGAAATTGTCATCCGTAACTACATCTTTCAATTCAGTCATTGCAACGATATTTTACTGATTAATTTTGTCTTTTAAAAACAGTACACTTAGAACATTTTACATAAGTAAAATTAACAGACAATTAATAATATAAGAAATTTTATAAGCAATTTTAACATTTAGAGATGTATCCTTAATTCCAGGATTAGAACCTTAAAAATTGTTATTTTATTCTTAAATATTAACAGTATAAATTCATCATCTTCATAACTCATTCTATATAGCAAGAAAACCCTACCTTTTGCTTTTGAAATGTTATTATATTAAAAATTTTGGGTAGTTTTGTAAAAAAAATTACACATGTGGAAAAAACGGATTATAATTTTGGTTTTTAAAATAATATTCTCTTAAGTGTCGAGAATTTTTCCAAATTTAAGGCATAATAACAAAAACATCAGGTTTTTTTAAAAAACTTTTGTGGCCCATATATTTGGAAAGCTTGCTCTAATTGAACTGGGATCTCTCTCTTATCATTTTAGGATACTTTTAAACTGTAAAAAAAGGCTAGGCTCTAGGCTGGATCTTAGACAAAGCATACATTCCAGACGACCTGAAAACCAATTAGGTTTTAAGAAATTTAAAGTTTTCAGAGATTTGATTTTAGTTTTGAATTCACTTAAAGTATTTTTGCAATTCTAAATTGAATTAATTGAAAATATTTTTGAACACAAGCTTTTTTTCGTGTGAAATGGGTATTAACTGCAATTCTAATTTCTAAAATCATTTCTGTTTGCTATGTTTTGAAGCTTTTGAGTTCTCTCACATTTACTTAATTAAGATTGATTTAAAGACCGCTATATTTATTTGTACACATAATTTATATAATTTAAAAGCATTTTCTTTGTTTTCATTAATTTTTTTCTGCTAAGAAAATGCCATGACAAAAATGTAAGCAGGCTTCTGTGAGAAATAACATTTGAAAGGGAAGGAATACGCGACTGAAATTTATGAATCTAAAATCCAGCTTTCACAGATGATGTTACAATTAGACTTCAAAATGTAAATGTTCTGAATATAAATATTGTAAAAAGAACTAAATATTTCCCTAATGTTAAACTACATTATAGTAAATATTTTGTAGTACTACTTTAGTATTTTCAAGTCATGCAACAAAAACCCAAACTTGCTAAACTACCCCGATTTAGAAAAAAAATAGACATTATTTACAAACTTGGTGATTTCGGGATTACCTTTATATCTTTATTATTTTGTGTGTATAAATGTTTTGTGTATTTAAAACTCCTGTGAAAATATTAGGTTAAGATGAAACCGAATAATCTATCAAAGTAACAAATGTTATTAACATTGCTTAAAAGAATATTTTGAATTAAAAAAGATATTTTCAGTCATAATTATTTCAAGTAGTGTTTGGATGTAGAACATAAGTTGGAAAATAACATATTAAAAATTAGAGCTTTACAGACACTATTAGTTTTTGTTTTATGCCTTTCCAAATTTTATAAATGCGTTTTTTTTCAGACTTTTAATTTTGAAAATGTGTTTTCTAATCCCAAACGCTTTTTTTTTCTAATCTTGAAATATCTTGTAAATACTCCCAAACATATGATCCATAAAAGTTCATTTGGATTTAAGACTGGGAGCTCCAGTTATGTTTTTTAAAAATCTTAAAGTTAATATTTGAAAAATTTCGTGTTTTTCCAGGTTTAGCTATAAAAATAATTAGTAAAATCCAACAAAGAAATAGATTTTAAATTCTATACTTTTTGTTTCCAATAATCTAAGAAATATAAATCATTTACAATAATTAAATATTTTTAATAATTTAGTATTTTATAAAAGTTTTAAAAAACTTCAAAAATGTTCAATGCTTTAAAATTGTTAAATAATGGCTTGTCAAACTAACTTATTATTTTCAGAATCAATATAATAGTATACTTTGAATATAAAACAAAAATTTATTTTACTATTATAGAACTGTTTATGACTTCTACTCATAATGTAATAAGAATGAAATATAAATATGTAACTTAGTGCAGTCAAAAACAATCATAATTTGTAAAACTCCGGTCCCACTACTAATTCCAATACATTTTACAAACTGTAGCTAAAAACAATTATATACTTACGGGACGAAATATTTATTTATATATGGAAATATTTTACCTTATTAAATATATAATGAATAATTACAAGATGATTTCTAAAATCCTAAAAGCCTTTAATGGAGAAAAGCCCGACATAATTTGGATAGTTAGAAATTTCATTATATAAATATGCATGCTTTAAAACAAATAAAATTGCAAAGAAAAAGCAATTTACAAAAAAATTTGTATCTACTGAATATAAAATAAATCAGAACTCATCCTCAAATATACATAATTGTGTAAGAAAAGGTTTTGTTCAATTTACAAACAATTGCAAAGAAACTTTTATAAATAATAATTTAAACAGGTATAAAAAGCAAAAATTATCAAAGATGTATACAAAATATTATTAAAATTTGCTATAAAATGTTTAGTCAAAGCAAAATACCTTTTACAAAGCCAAAAGTTTATATAAACAATTGTACATTACTGAAGCTAGAAGTGTACATATACATATAGAGGGCAAAAAGAAATATATTTGTTCAAAACATTATTTTTAAACCGTTAATTTTAAGAAAAAAGATTTTTGTATACATTGATAGATACGTCATTGATTGATTGATATACGTCGTTTATAGCACTGTCCCAGTGTGATATTTTTCGAAATACGGCGCTGCACACAGTCCAACATTACAGTCTTTACATTCAAAACGTGTTTTTCTTCGAATGCGTTTTCCGTTATCATTTTTCTTAAGGTTGCATACGACACATTTTCGTGGTGGTTTGTTTTTTCTTGAAGAGTCACTTTCCACATATGAAGCCATTATGAAGCACATATTTCCATTCATGCCTTCCAATTAAACGGACTACATTTTCAGAAATTTCAGAGGTAACAAAGTTTCGAGAATCGGAATTACTACTTCCTTCTTCTATCAATCGTTCAATCAGTTTCATTCGAAAACCAATATGATTTAAAATACCACCATTTTTTTTATAGATAGTGAAGGAATTAATTCCACACAATTTGATTTAACAAATGTCGAAAAATCTTCTTGTAGTATTTCCTTTGTTGATTTCGGGCAACAGGATAGTAGGATAGACACTGGTCTGATCTATCAACACCACCCATGGTGGTATTATAAAAACACCGCTGCTTTTGATTTCATTTTCACAGAATCCCGTTTCTTAGCTTTCACTCCCATCATATCAGTGTTATGAAAAATGCTAATCATATGCAGGGGTTTTTTGTCCTTGTACTTCAAAACACACATTTTTCCCTTTTGGAAGGCCATAATTTCCACTTTCTTCACTTTAGAACTTTTTAATGAAACAGGTAAACCTTTTCGAGGTAACGGACTCGTGGCTGGCGTATCATGAGTTCTAGCTCATTACCAATGAAGAGCCGCCGTGTAGGGGCACGATGCACGTTAAATCTGTCGAGAGCTGAAACGTCCATCTGTTGGTGTGGTGTGGTAGTTAGGAGAAGGGGAGAGGTGCTAGCACAGGTGTCATTCTCGTCACTTGACCATGGTTCAAAATGACGAGGTTCGTCGCCAAAAGTTCTCGAGTATAGCTGAACAGAGCGACGTTAATATTCACTCACTCATTCAACCAAATTGTATGAAATTTACGGAATAAATGAAAAATATTAGAAGTGGAATATATTAAAAATTCAATTTTAAATTTTAAACATCCAAAGAATTATTAGTATTTATGGTAAATATTTTTTAACTGCGTACGCGAGATACATACACAAATATATTTTTCGAAATTCAAATGCAGAATTTCAGTGCAGCTAATATAAAATTCCTGGTTTTGTATGGTTAAGATTACAAAAAATGTCCAAATTTTAATTACTTGTTCTTCAGCCAATCTCTATAACAGAACCTAAATGATAAGGGATTTTGCATAAATAGATATTTTTTTAACTTGAATTTAAAATGGATCTTTATATTTATTTATTGATGCAAATGTCAACTGTAAATTTGTCCAGGTGCTTTTCATTTCTCTTTGGCCAAAGATTCAAGCTTAAAAATTTGATCTTGTAGTTCCCATTCTCTTTGAAGGAAACTGAAGTTCAGACATTAAAAATTCTATTATAATTTGTTATCTAAACAATACAAAACTAGGGATTGTATGTAAGATACTCTGAACACCTGGCTTTGATATTATGAAAAACTAAAGGATTTAAATAGGTTTTTTTTTTGTTATTTTTATCAATGCGTACAAAATTTTTGCAAGTTCTGTTGTACAGAAACTTAAAAATTATTCATGTTTAGAATTTTAAAAGTTTAACAGGTTTTAAATTTTGAATTTTTTTTAATAAATTTTTGACATAAACGAAATAATTCCTTTAAAAAAATAGAAGTATTAATTAAAATAAGAAAAACGAAACTGTAAATTATCCTCATTGTTTTGATATATACTTTGAATTTAAAAATAGATATATCATAGATATTTTTAGAGATACATTATAAAAAAAAACTTAATTCTACTTGAGAATTTTAAGGTAAAGAAAAAAATGTGATTTTGTCAAAAGCTACCCTTTTCCTTCCCAATTAGTTGAATTTCAAATTAATATTAAATCAAAAGTGAGTATATCATCTATATTACTTATGTGATGGAACTTAAAAAAATGATTTAAATGAAAGATTTATACAAACGCTTAGATCGTGAAAACTACATCAAAGAATTTATTTAATTCAAACCCAAAAATATTTCAAGTCAAGTTTACTTACAAACTTTAACTGATAGTCCGTACGCTCTGGAGGTTTTAAATTCTTCCCAGTTTTTTACGATTACTGCAGGGGAAGAACGGGGCAAGCCATAAAACTTTCTGTCAGAGTCCTTTGTGTCACCCCAACCCTCCCTAATTATCCTTCAAGATGTTAAGCCTTTAAAGGGGGAAAAGGATTTCGGAAAAAGACGTCTCTAACACTTTCGAAGCGGTTACTTGAGGAGGAAAAAACACGTTTCGTGCATTTTTGGTGAGTCCACGGTCTTACGGGAAAAAACGTGTGGTGCGTTTTTGAAGCATCTCAGGATGGCAGAAAAAGACGTTTGGAACTCTTAAAGGGTTAACTCGGCAGTAAAGGAAATAATTATAATCCTTACAAATTATCAAAAAATTGTTAATATATGTATATAAGTCTGTATGTGACAAGCCCAGGGGGTCATTGGTAATTATTAATGTTTTTCTTAACTTAATAGTTTTTAATTAATTTTAAAATACATTGTGCGAGACCGATACATTTATGTCTATTATCTGTGTTATTGTGTATTTTACTTTGTATTATGTCAGAATGTATTTTCATTGTTCACTTTCAGTAAATTAATTATCTGTTTCCTAAATAGTACTTTGTTTTCAACTTTTCAATAAGCTCGTGCTTCCCTCGTTATCACGCCCCCTATGGGGGTGTACCTAACAGTTTGAGAAATGCTGATTTAAACTGTACAAGAACTCACGTGTCAATCCTTTTGATTAACTTCTGGGCTTCTGCATGACCTTTGATACATTTGAAAACTACTCTGTGTACAGGAACAGTGGCATATACAGTGTGTTGTGGAATTCAGCGGACAAATTAAGAGGGATGATAGTTGGCAGCATGGGGAAGAAAAATCATCATAGAAATGGGGTCGCAAACCACGTTCAATCGTGTAAAATCGCGATAATTCGGTAGGACGAAGAGCCGGACGAGTAGAGTTTTCAAATAAATACTGAGATTTGGAGCGTAATGGTAGGGTTGAAGAAATTTGCACGCGTACACAAATTCACTACTTCTCCCGGTGTTGTGTGTGTTGCTGGGAGTACCGGAAACTACACAACAAAACGTGTTTCATGCATGATAGTGTACCAGCACATTTTCCGATTTTTGTGTGTAACTACCTTCATGTTACATATCCCGGGAGGTGGATTGGACCCGGTGAACCTGTTGCTTGGCCTTCCCGTTTTCATTAACCTCAATACTCCTTGGATTTCTTCTTTTGAGACCACCTAAAATCGCTTGTATATGAGAAGCCTTTGTGGCTACAGTTTAGTACCTATCGGCATGGGTCGTTTCAGATGACATCTGTCGCACACCGACTTTATTTGAACGAGTCCAACACTCTTTCATCGGGCTGTGTAACTTCGAATAATTTCTGTGACAATCATTTGTAGTTTCATTCTGACGCCAAAGTGCGATGCATTATTCACAATGTAATCATGCTTTATGTCTAATAGATATATTTCCTTATTCATTTACTGTTTTTTCTCCGCACATCATACTTTACTTAACTGTTTTTGCAAATCTATCGGACTAAATGTGGTTTGCGATCCCATTTTCTATAAGGATCTGTCGTCTCCTTGCTGCTTAATATCACCCTTCTGAAATTATCAGTTGAATTTGGTAATACCCTGTAGAAATACTAATTTTTTAAAAGATATTTAAAGCGAGTCGATAGTAAATTTTGAATCGGAGTATTTCATGACGAGTTCAGTGATGCGTGTGCGTTAGGAAAATGTCCATGATTTTATTTAAACACAAGTGGATTCATTTAGAATAATTTCAGGCTCAGTGAGAGAGCAAAACGCAGAAAATGTTCTGCATAGCGCAGAAAGGTATTATTTTGACATTTGGAAAAGTTCGATTATTGTTTTTGTTTCGACTGCATACTTGGATTTGAATTCTTTCCAACACACGCACAAGGTGAGTTTAATAAAATATCTACTATTATAATACGTCTATCATTAATTGCACAACATTCGGTTTGTCTAGTAATTTGTAATATTATATCGAAAGTTTTTTTAAAAACCTAATTCATTACACTTTTTTGTTTGAGTGTACCATATACATATTATTTTTTTATTGAAAATTAATAGAATAATTATCTTCCAATACAAATATCACAGAGGGCTTACAGTAGTAAGTAAAATAAACAAAATAAGATAAATAAAACAAAAATTAATAAAATAAGTTACGAGTCATAATATAACAAAATCAAATAAATAACAATGACAAAAATATATTATAAAATAAAACAACTATGAAATAAAACCAATACAAAATAGTTAAGAAATTTTCTGAATAAATTTTTTTAATGTAACATGTTTTTATAACCATTTCCATGGAAGGCCACCCACTTCTGAGCTATAGTCAAAATCTCAAGTCTCTAGCCCATCGGGAAATTAATTTAAAATCAATTACCAAATTCCATTGGGACAGATATACAAGCCTCTTCGGGGGCCTGGGTTCGAGACTATAACTTTTGTTTTACATTTCCATGCATTGTCATCAGCTTCTGAGCTGAAGTCAAAATTTCATATCTCTAACCCATTGGGAAGTTACTTTAAAATCAATTACAATATTCCAAAATCAAATCAAATAAGATAGAAAATAAACTGAACGAAGTTTTACTTGAAGCCCGTTAAAAAACATTAGGTGGCCATTTCATATAAAGATAATGCAGTTTGTCTTTCAGACATTCTTGTGTTGTAGAATTGTTAAAAATAAAATAGTCGAGTAAACTTAGAAAGAAAATCTCACTTTCGAAAAAATATTAAAACGAGCCTTACAGTAGTCGCATGCGATGTGTAACATCTGACATGTCATCGTGGTAAATTCGCAATAGCAACTTCAATCCTGAAAAAAATGAATCGAGTATGATTGGAAATAATTATCTATGGAGTAATTATATCTTTAATGAAAATTTTATTTAATTAACACAAAGAGTAATGCAATTTTTTATCAAAAATAACTATTCTTGTTCAATTTGGAGAAGAGCGGTGATGATATTTTATGATAACTAAAATATGACACATACACTCGTGCTTTCAAAGTATTTAAAAACCGTTGAAAAATGGCGTCAATAACAGTACCACTGTTAGTTGTTCGATTGGTGTTCATTTCGAGCTTGAGTTCATCATTCAAAAACGCTATGGTTGGCTCGGCTTCTAGCAAACTGAAGTTAACTTTAAAATCACCACTCAAAATCATGGGAAGTGAGTGATAGCTTTTTTTTAAGAAGACAGAACCACCTTCGGTATACGGTAAAAGTAAAAAAATGCAGGAAATCTTTAATTTTTTTTTAACCGTTTGATTCGGAGAAATGTTACTGTTAGACCATTTTCATTGTTTTCCAAATCACTGTTAGTCCATTTTCAAATAAGCATTTTGCAGCCCATATGTCGCAAATATCTTGACTAACAATACCCAGTTCACTTGTTTGACGATAAGTAATATCCATATGTCGAGCCACAACATGTGAATTGTTCTGTTTACGATAGATCGCAACACCAGCTGCTCTGTGGCCCGGTCGTTTAAATTGTACGCAGCAATCGAAGTCAGGTATCGAAACACGTTCGTCATTGTCTAACCCCGGCTCTGCCTAAAGGACTTTGCTTCTTCTCTGATCCTAAAGTGAGAAAACCAAAACAAAGATCCCACGGCCTAGACCGCAGGGGGGGGGGCGTAGCCCCTCCCGAATGAAGGAGATAATACAGAGCTTCACTGAATATCGCGCGCTTCCCCAACTTCCTGTTACGCGTTTCCGTCCCTTTTCACGAAATCACTCCCACAAATATTCAGCAATCGAGAGGAAAGATGTTACAAATCAATAAAGGCAAAAAAATAGGCTACGAATTATAGAACATTTCTTAGGTGTTTTATCTGAACCATAAACCTACCAATCCGTAGAAATACACTATGTTGTACATTCATAAACAGGAGGAAATTGAATTTATAGTATTTCGAAATCATAAAAATTAATCCATTGTGGACTATGTTCACACACACACAACTTCAGTTAATTTAGTTTCACTTTGTCTGCATGTTTTATGAATTTCCCTGTTTTTCAGACTTTCTGAACTGAGTAAATATTATGAACTTTCCCAGAAATGAATCAATAAGCAATATAAATTGTAACTCTCATACTAGGAATAGCTGTGGTGATTCATCTCCAAGATCAGTTTGTTATTTTTAGAGTTTCAAAAATTACTTAACCTCTTGGGACCCTCGGTACCCATTTGGGGACTTTCGTAGATTAGCATTTATTCCAATAAAAAAGGCTTATTCGACTTAAGTCCCAGAATACCCAATTGGGCAAAACTCCAATTTAATGCCTGCTAAGAGATGTCAGCACCACACTGAAGACAAAATGATTCATACAGCTTTAAAGTAGAGAAACTGAAGAAAATGGTGACTCAACCGGCTACTGGGAAGTTGATTCATTTTTTTAATATTAATAAATATAATAATTAGGTTTTTACTGTTTTTTACAACTAAGAAGTGTATAAGCTTTATTCTACATGCATTTTTAGAAATTTACTTTGTGGTTATTTACGATTTCTTTCACTTTGAAACAAAAGTACCCAATTGGGTACCTTGGAATCAAAGTAGAGCGGCGACGCTATGTATGTTTTTCATTTTTTTTAAAATTAAATCCAAGAATAGCTTGTACAAAGCGATGGTAAACTTTCCGATATTAATGATACAGACTTTGAAAATATTCCAGAAAGCGCTTCTGATTTTAGAAGTTTTTAGAAATGCCTGTTTGAAACTTCCTCGAACAGAATGTCTGTCAATTGATGAACAGATGATGCCGTTCTCTGGCAGATGCCCTATGAGACAATACTTACAATTGAAGCCAAACCCTGTAGGATAAAAAAAAATTTGTACTTGCTGCACCAGATGGGCTTGTTTGGATATTTTTAATTTACACAGGTTCCAGTTGAAGTATAGCAATTATATGGTTTGGAAGGAGCAGTTGTCAAATATTTGGTTGGTACTATACCAGCAGCAAAAGTAGTCCATTTATTCACCGACAGATATTTTACAGGACTAGCAATTTTAAATTACCTCGTGAGTAGAAACGTATATTTAACTGGCCGACCGTACTGATGGTGTCGTCGAAAGCTTTTTAAAAGATACTTGTATGGAGTGAGGTTCATTAGTTTCTCGAAGACGCGAGGATAGAAAAGCTTTTCTTGTTAAATGGAAAGACAAGAAATCTGTTCTTCTTTTGTCAAATGCATTTGGTATCAAACCTGAAGGCAGCTGTAAGAGGTGGGCAAAAGAACAAAGACAGAGAGCAGATGTCAGACAACCTGCCATTGCAAGGTCATATAATACTTACATGGGAGGTTTTGATATGATGGACAAACTAATCTCATATTACCGGATAACCACACGGACCAAGAAATGGACAATGCGTGTCTTTGCATATTTTTTGAATATGGCCACCTGCAATGCTTGGATTATGTAAATTCGTCATTGAAGCAATGTAAAGTTCCTCTAAAAATAGATTTCATTTGATAGACTTCGAGCTTGTGATAGCTGAGAGCTTAATAAAAGCAAAAGTTTCTGAAGAAGCCATACAGGAAAGACCTCAACGAAAAAAAAAATCAACGAATTGTTCCTTTGCCTGTGAATGGTGTACGGTATGACCGAATTGGCCACTTTCCGTAGCATGTAAAAAGAGAAAATCAAATGAAGTGTCGCTTTCCAGGATGCCCAGGAAAATCCAGAGTGAGATGCATTAAATGTGACTTGTATCTGTGCTTATAAAATAGGAATTGCTTCTTTGAATTCCATAACAAATAACAGTTTAAAAAAACTATGTATCTCGATATAACTCTTTACTTTAATACTGTTACATTATATGCATGTAGTTCCACGATACCCATTTGGGTACCACTTAATTAACATAAATAAAAATTTTAAAATGTCCTTTTTATATTTTTTTCCTTTTAATAGTTCCATTTTAATTACACACCAAGAAAATTTGACAAATATATTGAGGAGTTACTTCTCGGGTCTCAAGAGGTTAAATTCGCCAGTATCATTTATTCAGATAAAGTTGTGAGGGTCGCTTTGAACACGTCCACATTACAGTATATTTTCATAGTTTTCTTTAAGGTTCTCATGCATAAAATGTATATTTTAAGAATTTTTTAAGGCAAGTTTATTTTCAACCTATTTTACATTTCTTTATTCTTAGTCTTTTTGTTGCATCTTAAAAAAGAGAATTGTTATATTCTATCATTTTTGGAATTGGAATTTGAATGAAAAACATTCAAATTCTCTAAAATATCAGTCTTTCGAAAAAAGGACTTTTATAATTTAAATCAACTTTTTCCCTCAAGAAAAGAATATTTATTTATTTATTTACCCCTTCAGAAACGTATAAATTCTTTTTCAGCAAGTTCTTCGCTTAAGAAAGTTGTAAACAAAATACGTTCCAATCTTTCATTGATTGCCTTCTTTTTTTTCTGCAGTACCTGTTTCTATACTTCAAATATATTTCTCTTTTTTTTTGTCACAAAATATAAAAGTTATTTTACCCACATATTAAGCTCTTTTGTTATGATTATGGTAGAGTGTTTATGGTGTACTAATAATCTCTGTGAAACAAGTGTAAGAGTTCTACTTTCTTATTTTTTTTGTGACGATGATCATGTGTAATAAAAAAAATGTATATAACCTCCGTTAAATACTAATTAAAATGTAATATTTCATCTCATTTAGTTCAAGATAAATTTGCGCTACTTAACACATACTATAATCACAATTATTACATCTCAGTATAATCATTCATTTATATTCATTATTATTTAATCATTATATTATATTCTAAATATTTAATACTGTCATATATTAATTTTTAAGAAAAATTATATTCATTGTCACTTTTCCCAAACTAAAAACGTATGCCATTAAATATGACATATGAACTCCCGAGAGAAGAGCCTTTACTCCATATATGTCATATACAATTCGACATTTCTGCTAAGTTTTTTTCAGTAAATATTGATTATATCGTTGCATTCATTTTGCACGCTAAATTCCTTCTTTTCAAAGTTATAAAAAAAACATTTTCATGTAAAAACAGTTAGTATTTTCATATTTTCTTTTCTTGCAAAAATGGATTCTTTCTTCGATAGAACAGGAACCAAGGCTCTTCTCGTCGTGGTCTATCTATATAAAAGTTATATAACGTACATAATGAACATCACAGAATCCAGGACTGACAAATGCATCAGCAAAGTAAGGATAATATCAAGCCAACACTGGTTTGGTGAGTTTTAAACTCATGATTCTGAACAATAATGATGACATCAGTTAGAACCTTGTCTTTCCATAGATTGGTTGCGTACTGGCCCAAACGGGCATGATGAGACTTGTCCAATGACAGAGGTCAAATTCCTTGTCTTCTTTACTTGGGGCCTGCATATTTTCCTGTTGGTTATCAAAGGCTTCTCTAATTTCTTAGCCCGAAATTTTAAATTACACATTAAAGAACAACATAATTTAACTCTTATTTTTCTTAACGTATACGCAGTTGACCCTGGATCCTTCAGACGCAAATTATTTTTAAAAAATACTGTTTCAAATCTTATCAATCTCTATATATAAAAGTTTTTCATGATGATGTAATAATTTTTTGACGTAGTTTAAATGCAACAGATGGCGCCAGGATATTTTTTAAATAAATTTATTCTTGACAATGAGTAACTTATATTAAAATTTAAGCAATGGGTGTGAAGAGTTGCACATAATATATACAACAGAAAAAATCGCCCCCCCCTACTTTTTTTCTTTAAAAATAATTATTCGAGCGTGCGCATTTTTAAAATTCATTTATCAAACTGAAATACATTTATCAGAAATCGATAATCTATTAATTTATTGGAATTGTAAACGAAGTTTGAGTTCATACGAGACTCTGATAATGTTGAAAAATTTTTACGAACTTGCTACTTCTTGAATATAAAAAAGGATGATTGACTTTTAAAAAAAGCATTCGAATAACATTTACGAAAGATGATGAGGACTTCATAATTTTAAAGACAGAGCCTGTGTGAACAGTGTGAATATAGTCTTCGATTTTTACAAGATAATGATGGAGGTGAAGGGGTATTAAATAAGAGCTAGAATTGTCAAAGATAATTAAGCTGATTACTAAATATTTATTAGCAACTAATTCACTCTTGCTTCAATGGAACTGCTTGGAATGAGAAAATGAGAACAGTGAGTAAATGCTTATTAACATACCACTATAAATCAAAAGAAGATGAATGGACAACCGACCTCTTAATTTTGATCCCTGGTCATTTAACAAGGATGACACCTGAGCTCTTGTCACCCACCTCTCTAAAGTACTACCCCATACTAATGAATTGACTTTGATCCTTGAAATTTTTTAAATTACATCAGCTCCTCTGCACTTTGGATCTTCAGCGGCATCAGGACTCGAACTCGAAAACATCACCTTAGGAGTATTTTTCCATGAAAAATAATCTTAGCAGATCTCTACGAAACAAAAGAAACATAGCTAACAAATTTCTAGTTTGTACGTTTAACAGATCATTCACTGGAGCTTTCTTTTTATCCATACCACCCACACACCTCAAAAAACAGAATCTTTTTATCTCTGTGACCTCTTAAATCAATTTCTCTGTTTCGTTGAAACCAGTTCTTAGCGAATCTATTCAATTTATGAACCATGCTTACTCACTTTGCTCTGTAGGTCTAATAATTTAAATACAGGAATGTTTACCTATAACGCATCCTAGCTCCTCGGAAAACATCTTGGGAGTCTATTTGCACCAAACCCTTTTTGAGCATATCTCTATATTATCAAATTTCATATCTGCAGATCTAATAATTTCGGAGATCTCATGATGAATAGGCAAGTGATTGAATCAATGAGTGAGTGAGAGGGATTCGCTTTTCCTATATATATATATATATATACTGTCCTAAACCAGTAACAGCTCGGAAAATCATAATAGTTTTTTCCACTCTAGCTAAATTTCTCTTTTTTGGTTTGTCATGGTTCCATGTTCTTGGTTCTTTCAGTCTGATCTTAAGATGTTTTAGGATTTATTAGTCTTCTTTTTAATTTATTTACTGTTATATATATATCTGTCAGGTTTGAAAAGATTAGCTTCAAAATTAAGTGAGTAATAAATAAAAATAGAGCGAACTCTTGTTGTTGTTGTTGTTGCTTATGCCACCTGATCCACAGTAACATCAGATCAAGGACCACGAAATTCATCGCGGCTAAGGGCTAGAATTTTACGTCTGTCGTTTAGCCTAAGCTTTGAGCCCCCAAAGAAGGTGACAGTGTGATTCGAACTCTTTACCATCGCGTAAGGATTTGTAGGTAAATAAGCCTATTTAAAGGTGGAGCGAGCGCTGATGAAAGAGAACGCATACTCGAAAAGGCTTAGCTGGTGACTCCTCGTCGAATTACTGTCTATTGCTCTACTCGGTTGTGCGCCAAAGGCCAGCCATGTTGAATTTTATATGATTGAAGCGGAATAAAGAAGTATTTTTTAGAGATGATGCCCTCCTCATTTAACCAGCAGGCCTGGGGCCTGTCAAGAGCCGGCAGGATTCCGCGAGGAACCTCAACATTTGCCACGAAACCAAGAAAATGAACTTTAGGAACTTATTTTTTCGAACTAGCGACTGCATTTAAAACGATACTACAATGGACGACGATTCTCTCCGGCAGGATTCACCAGCAGACACTTCAAAACAATTTTTTTTTACCTGAATTTGTTACTAATAAGTTTAGTTCTTTTAAAAGTTTTCTGGACTTTTTTGATCAACAATGTGTAGAATATCAAAAAGACGAACAATGGAAGGAGAAAAACCTTCCTAGATATCTCACGGGAAATTACTTCAAATTTTGGTATGATAATAAGCTATTTAATAATACTTATCATGAAAATAAAAAATTGTTAATTACAGTGTTCGATGTGAACAGAAAAGAGGAAATACAAAAATTCCACAATCTAAAATTAAAAGACAACAAAAAAGTAATTTCATTTTTTACCGAAAAACTTGCACTGGGTAAACTTAATTATGATGACAGTTCCTTCGTGGAACGTATGGCATTATCTAGTCCCAGTGGATTCTAGAAATTTTTAATTATTCAAAAGATTTCTACACCCTGCGAATGGATTTCGACAATGCGGCAATTAACCGCAGTAACACCGGACAATTCAAATCGAAATGCAGTAGAAAGTGGAAGTTCAAGAAGATGGAATAATCAAGCATACGGGGACTGTGTAAACACAGGAACTGCTCCACTACGATTCCAATCAGGAGGATATGGACAGCCACATCAATCTCATATGGTGCGTTTCAATGAAAGGCAGCACACACACACACACAGTTCACAGTTCAACAGTCAACCTAGGCAGTTTGTACAACAGAATCAACATAATTTTCACCCGCTCAGAAATAGTGAAAATGTCCAAGGGCATAAATGACAACTACTCATCAAATCAAATGTATGTTCCAAGCACTTTCTTACTCTATTTGACACAGGAAGCAATGTGTCATTAATTCCAATAAATTTATCTACACAAAAAAATTATAAGAATTTAAAAAATAGTGATGTAAAAATAAATCAAACTTGTGGGACTATTTATCCTTAAGGTATAATTACAGTTTACATGAATATTAGAAGCATATCTAAGAAAAAATAGATTTGTTTGCAATTGATACTGAATTGCCTTATATTATTTTAGGACTTGAATATTTACATTTATTTAAACTTGATATTAGTATTCGTAAAATGTGTGTTTTTCAATTTGGTAAAAATTTAAGTAATGTTAAAATTTCAAATAATAAGTCTGTCAGTGAATTGAGAACATAACATGGAACATATTGTAAAACTCTTAAAAATGATAAACTTACGAACAACAATTCCAATGCTAATCATGAAAATAATGGTAATGTTAAGTGTAATAACGGTTTAGATCAAATACCAGACAGCCCTGAAGCTGATCTGAAAATATTGTTTAACCCAGCCATGGTTGTTGAGGACACAGTACCAAAACAAACTAGTGAGCAATGAGAAGATTTAACCCAACTTCTTGACAAATTTCAAAACATATTTTCACAAAATAAATATGATGTAGGTTGTATCAATTTGGAGCCACAAAGAATTCATTTAATCTCAGACCTTCCTATAAGTTTACGCCCCTATAGAAACATTCAACAAGAATCTAAAGAAATACAAACGCAGATAGAAGAATTGTTAAAAGCAGGTTTTATTAGACCCTTCCATAGTCCATATGTTGCCCCTGTAACTTTAGCATACAAAAAGGATGAAGGGAAAAAATCAAGATTATGTATTGATTATAGAAAACTGAATGAGAATTAACACGAAAAGATTCCACCCCTGTACCTCTGATAGATTTTGTAATTGATAATTTAACTCATGCCGAATTTTTCTCTACTCTCGATTTAACAAGTGGATATTGGCACATAAAAATTCATGAAAAAGATGCAGAAAAGCTGGCTTTCACAACTAATTTTGGACTCTATGAATGGTTAAGACTTCCATTTGGCTGGAAAAATTCCCCAGCGGTTTTCCGAAAAACTATAAGACAAATTTTTCAAAAATGTCAGTTAACTTTTGCTTTAAACTATTTTGATGATATTATAATTTTCTCACAATCTTGGGAAGAGCATTTAACTCATTTAGATAAAATATTTCAAATTTGTAAAAAAGAAAACATTAAACTTAAAAAATCAAAATGTCAGTTTGCTCAGGAAAAAATAAAATTTTTAGGATATGAAATAACACAAGTTCATTATTCCCCAAGTAATCCATATTTTGAAACAATAAGAAAATTAGCACCACCTAAAGATGTAAAAGAACTCCAAAGATTTCTTGGTTCCATCAACGTTTATCAAAAATTTATTAAAAATTATGCAAAACTTAGAGTACTATTAAATAAATTACTTAAAATAGATGCAGTTTGGAATTGGTCACATGAATGTCAAGAAGCTTATCAAAAATTAAAGAATTGTTTATTCTCGAAACTTATACTTAAATTATACAACTCACAATATCCATGTTATGTATTTTGTGATGCAAGTCAGGATTCAATAGTTAGCATTCGAATGACCGCCAAAGATCTATTTGTCGATGTTTCAACTTGTAAAACGAGTAGCGTACCAATATCAAATTAGTTCCTTTGACCCAGACCACTTTTCCGCCTGGGCACACCAGGCACATTGGCTAGGCCTCACAAAAATGGAGTGCGAAAAAAAGAAAAAAAACATTAAAATTACAGGTAACGTACCACCCGTTGGCTAGTCATGTGAGAAGAGTTTCATTTCTTGAGACAGTAAAGAGTGAAATAAGGTCTGCTATGGAAAATGAAAACCTTAACAGTTTGATTTTGATATACACTCAGAATGATATTACCATGAATATTAATTACAATAATGTTATTAATGATTTTGCAATGATCAAAACTCGAAAAAATCTGTTTTAGCTGTACAATGACAGTGACTCGAAAAAGAAAATGATATATAAGAGTGTTGTGAATTATAACCTCCCCTAAGATTATCATCTCCCCTTCTACCGTTAAAGGTTTCTGGACGTGTAGGCGGATTAGAGAATTCAAGAGACATAGTTACAAATCACTATATTTATTGATGCTTTTTAATCAAAGGAAGGCTACAACCATACGATTCAAATTTAAGAGAAATAAAACACAGTGGAGTATGAAAAGGAGTTACTAATAGCGGAACTACGGAATCGGGACTGAATCCACGAAAGATCAACACGTACAATTACAGCTAAAACACGTACACGTATTCACTAATTTCTAAATCACTAACCTTATCCTTGTAACTTCGGCAGTTCCGTCGTGGTGATGAATTTATTACTGGCTGGATGGGCTGATAGCTAAGGATCCGCTCTCGGTTTTCCAATTTCAATCTTCAGCTCTCCGGCGTAGCTCGTCGCGTAACTGATAACTAATACTGTCAACAACTGCGTGTTGATCCACCGATGCTTCAATTCATTTGACTTTAATCTTCTAACTCTTAACTTTACTACCTCTCTTTTAACTCGCGAAACCCGAACTTATATAATATTTCTCATTTGGATACATCACGCTTTGGCTCCCGGTGGAGATTGGTTGAAATAAATAAAACTTTAAAGAAATATTGAGGAGGTTAGTGAAAACCGTACAGATCCATCACAAGAGTAAAAAATAGTAAAGCGCGAATTGATGAAAAAGATGATAATTAACAATTTGGAAACAGTTCACACAATAATATAAACCATAGGTTCTCAACGTGGGCGATAACGCCCCCTTGTGGGGGTTTAGGCATTAAAATATCGTGAGAAAATTTGGAGGCGTTGAGATGGCACAGAGGGGCTTGGGCAGATTAACCAAATACAGTATAAAATGGTCTAAAAAAACACGTTGATTAACAAACATAAACGCTAACAAAAGTAAACTTAAACACTGTTTACTTATGTTGATTTTATGTATTTAAATCATTTCTATATCACATGCACGAACATTGACATATTTCGATCGTTCGGGAAGTGGATGAAAAACTTAAAGATTACTCTAATACAGATTTACCTTAAATTAAATGATATTTTAATTTTAATTTCTGTAGTGTATTTATATATGTGTTGTCTTTTTCTATGAGCAGTATTAAAATGTTTCATCTCCTGCATTTCATTACATATATTATCCAAGAAATATAATTAAATATTTTAACTAGGAATAAACGTGTGATTTCTTAAAGACTGAAACTGTCAATTTATATTCATTTTGAAAGCAATAGTTTATTATGAATTACTTCGTATCATCAAACCCCCTGCCTATCTTTAAAGCAGATAAACTAAAACTTGTATTCCACTCTTTTAAATGAAGAAGAAATTCAGTAGCGTGTTTCAATTCCAACACTATCCTATCTGTGACTAAAATATATAATATTACACATTTAAATATATTTGTGGCAATAGCTATTTCAGATTCGCAAGTAAAAAAATTGGGATTTAGAAAAAAATTAAATTAAAAAGTATATTCTATCATTAATAGAATATTTTTTTTAAAATTTAACTCTTGTTTTCACTATGTATTATGTTTACACTCTTATTTCTCTAGAGTGGGAAGGGGCGGTGTTAAAATATTCACTAGAAAAGGGGGCGGTATCAAAATATTCAATAGAAAAAAACTGGTAGTATCGAAATATTTACTAGAAAAGGAGGCGCCAGTTCAAAAAAGATTGAGAACCTGTGATGTAAACTCTATACTGTGATTGCAAACGGTTTCATTAATTTACTGTACTAATTTACAACAGGGAGGATCAGTAGTTCTTAAAAGGTGAATAATGGAAAGACTCGCCAAACAGCAGGGGGGGGAAGGGAAATGAGTAAGGAAGTTAATGGAAAATCTTTCCCAAACCTAAACTGGCAAGGTAAGAACTGAAGTAGGAGATGCTCTGAAAATACTAAGAGGAGGAGAGTAACAATTTGAAGTGTATTGGGCGCCGTGGAGATTGAAAACAGCCCTGCCTCTGATTTCTCCAAGATTATCTAGTTTATTTGTTTTGTCAGTAATTTGTTCGCATTCTGATTAAAAACATAATCTCTTCTTAATTTATTTCAGTTAATATCAGAAGAATTATTAATATATTTAACTCACAGTTTTAATAGTGTCTTCAGTTTACGTAATACATTAAAAAATTGCTTATTAACTTTATATTTAGCGCTATTGATAATGGACCTCTTAATTTGTAATAGTATTTTAGCAAAGGATTAGATTTTATTGTTTCAGAATGAAAACCGTTTTACCGTTTTTACGGTAAAACACTTTATAAAACACGTTTTAATTACGTGTATTGTTAGTAAAATTGTTTAATTTTAATTGATAGTAATTAATACTTAACTGGAACTCATTAAATTAAACTTTTTCAGCAAAAGCTTCAAATTTATTAAACCAAACAAATGCGTCTGTTAAAATAACGTCATTATTTACCAGTCAAACAGCAATAAAAAAAAAACAAAAAAAAATTTAAACTAAATGATGGGTACCAAATTTCGAGATATTTATGACAAATACCTTACGATAAAAAAATTTGTAGTAAATAACAATAGTTTGATAACATTTTTGATTTAAAAAAAAGTCATCAAAATCGCTGATTTCACCTCGATGAATAATTATTGTTACGCACTCTTTCACTTTTACATTGTTTCAAAAGTAATAAAGTTCACACAATCCCTTAAAATCCATCTGAACAATCAGAACACAAATTTAGAATTTAGAATAATTCAATACATTTTTTATGGATAGTTTGGTATATATTATCAGGTCTATCAGTTATGTTAGGTAACGATTTTAATGACGGTTTTTCAAAAAGTCTTCAGTGAGTGAGTTTTCATAAATGTCGCTCTAAACACGAAAACAACTGGTGAAGACGTCGTAATTTTGAACTCAGATTAAGGGACAAGGATGAAACCTTTTAGCTGGGATCTCACTCTTCTAACCACCCCATTATGCCAACGTACTTCTACATTGCATGTTTTCAGTTGCTCTAGAGTCCTAACTCGTGACGCTGACCACGAATCCGTACCACGACCAATAGGCTACAGCGGCTAAGGAAAAGTCTTTAGTCTTTCAATATTTATTATAAGTCAGTGCTTCTCAAACTTTCAACAATTGCGACCCAATATTCAATCATATTTTTCATCCCCTCCCCCCTCCATACAATAACAATGTATTAAATTCAATAATACTATACTTTGACGCTAAACCCACAATAATACTTTAACTTCTTAAGTTCCACCGGCGTATGTAAACGTCTCGGTCAGCAGGTGCGTTAATTTCTTCGGACGTATATATACGTCTTTTCGAAGTACGATCTTTTCAGTAAACTTCTATAAAATTATTCCGAAGGCTTTAGAATGCAATAAAATGACCTTTACAGTGTGTGTGTTCGCCAAGGATTTACTTATTTCAGAGAATTTGCTTTCTTATTCCTTTTTTAACTCCCCCCCCTTCCTTAATGCACCACAACGTTCGCCTACGTGTTAAACGGAGGCATTGGGAAGAGTATACGCAATTTTTTTTAATCGATATTCAAGGGATGAGCTATAAACTGCATGAACTAATAAGATAAGTGTTCATTTTTACATATAATTTTATTTAAAAGCCCATGCAGTCATTGATAATTATTAAAAACTTGTTCTTTAGTATTATTATAAATTAATTATAAAATATACATTGCTTAGTACTGTTATATAAATGTTTTATATCAGTGTAAACGTGTGTTTTATTTTTTATTGGTTAGAATGTATTTTGTTTGTTTACTTTCAGTAAATTAATAATTTTTAAAAATTATCTTTTGTTTTCGACTTTTCAATATGCTCGCCCCCCCCCCTTGTAAGTTTATCACGCTCCCTAGGAGGGGGGGGGGCACCCAACAGTTTGAGAAACACTGTTATAAGTTGATTATCATAAGATAGGAGTTGTATAGCCAGAATAACATCCAATAATTAACATTAACCTGTGGTAGTAGTTGACTAAAACATCACACGATACCTTTGTGTTTATAAAATTTTCGCTCTTATACAATGTCAATGTTTCTTGCACCATCGTCTTTTCCCGCGTGTTTGCATCTCTACTTTTTGATAGAAACAAATAGGAATACGCAGAATCCTATCAGTTATTTTAAATTTTTACACATTAATTCGGGTAATAAAGTAATTTTTGCAATAAAACAAAAAAAAAATACTCGTTGTGGTCCCCCAAGGATTCATGTGTGTTCTTGACATTGTACACTGGAAGAAAATCAGAATCTCTTAATGGACTGGAAATAAGATATGTTTTATGGACCACTAAATTGGATAAAACAGGGATGGCTTACCAAAGGAACTTCGTAATTAAATCATTTGCTAAATAATCTGAAATGCAAGTCGTTACTTCTATAGATTTTTTTTATTTATATTGTTATAGGAGTTTCAGAGTCTTTTTTTTTTCTGTTCTGCTCAATGTGTGGATATGGTGGCCAAAAAGATCAATTCTGGGTTGTTGCATGTGTAAATATAAATACACATATTTATTCCATAATTGGATACATTTTTTCTAAATGTGTGTGTGCACGTGCGTGTGTGTGCGTGTGCGTGTGAGTGCGTGTGCGAGTGTGTGCGTGTGAGTGCGTGTGTGTGTGCGTGTGTGTGTGCGTGCGTGTGCGTGTGTTTGTGTTTTAAGAAAAAAAATTTAAGATGCTTAGGATTTCAGAGCTATAATTTGGCACATTTAAAAGACTTCTTCAAATGCGACAAATGTTAAAAATTTTCGAAAATTTATTTTTTTTTAAAAGGGAAAAAAATTTATTTTTTCCCTTTATTTTAAAAAACTAGGAGTTGTTACAAGTCAGAATGAATATTTTTTTTTTTTTACATTTTAGTGACTATACAAGTGTTTTGAAGATTTTTTTATTAAACTGAATTGCCTGTGTAGGGAATATCTTTCTCTCCTCCTTTTCCATTGGTAAATTAGCTCCATAATTTCATTTTCTTTTGATATCGAACAATCGGAGAATTATTCTATTAATTTTTTTCCCATATACCATACTATTTTGTTTTCTCTGTTCGTATATTTTAGAACAGGGATTGGCAGCCTTGTTGTTGTGGTGTGCCAAGCGAATCTACTAATATATGATTTAGAGTGCCGCGGGTAGGAAATAATTGAAACAATTTGATTCTCGCAGCAGATTTAGGGGATAGAGATTTTGAGCTTTATTGTATATTAATTAGGCATTGTTTAAAAATATTTGTTAACATAAAAATATAAACATAAAATATAATTATTTCTTCAAAATAATTAAAAATTTTAAAAAGTATACAGATATTTGTATTTTTTAAACTTAATTCTTCAAATAAGAAATAAACAACAGAATATAAGTATTCATTCAATATAGTTAAATATTTTAATGCACACTTTTTGTTCCTACAGCTCTCTATTTTGCATGCAATACCAGGGTTATTATTTGTGACTTCATATGGCGCACCATTCTGGATGCTCCGTTGAGTTCGTCCGCAAAAAAAAAAAAAAAAAAAAAAAAAAAAAATATTAAACAACTTATTTTAAACTCATACTTTTCCTAAAAGAAAAGATTTTTCAATTAATATCTATTATAGTTCACACTCTACCTATATATATTTATATATCTTGTTCAAATTTCCAATCGCTAATAAAATACTTTTTATTCATCCAATCAATTTCAAATACATTTTTTTAAACTTGTTGTGGATGTCACTTGATGTTAATACAGTTTTCTCAAATATTAATTCATTAATTAAATTTACTTAATTTTTTATAGTTTAAAAGATATATTTCTATGTCGATATCATTTATCTAGATGGCTGCCCCATTGGATAAAACAGCTTTTGTAAAATTTGTGATGAAGATTGAACTTAACCTGAATTATCATACGTTAGTTATACGGCAGCATTCCTCTTACAGTGGTTTTAAAATAAATTCTTACTTATTATATTCAACTTTCATTAAAAAATTTAATTACAAGTTTAATGTGGTTTAAAGTTTCTTTAATGTTAATTTAAAAGGTGTTTTGCCATTTAATATTGAAATATATGTATATACTTATGTATATGTTTATTTATATTAATTGTCATTATTTAGAAAAAAAGTAAATAAAATAAAGTCTTACTTTGTTGACTTAACCCTTTCGCGCCTAACGGGACACATACGTCCCAAGCAAATTTGAAAAGAATCTTTTAAGACAGAAACGCTTCACTGTCTAATTAGAGACTTCCCCACATGTCCTGCCAATATTTTTGAAAATATTTTCTCTCACAGAACATAGATGGCACTACCGTACATAATGCAATTCCCGCGTTTTTGAAGTGTTGTAGCAGCTCATTACATGCTGTACGAACGTAAATAGTACAGGTTTGGAAAATACCGCCTGTTTTCGATTAAATTTTGATTGATCCTTAAATATAAGGCCAGATAAGTTACTCACGAAGCGGAATACCTCTAATAAACTGGTAAGTGGGAAAGTTTTACTTTCGTTTTTATTATCAGGACATATTTGTCCCTCTCGTCTTGCATAGTGGGTACACATTGTCCCAACAGTCCCATGTGATCATGATGCTGAATAACTTCCTGGAAGCTAAATACGCTAAAGTAACTCGCACCATGAAAGATGGAATCAAAGAAGAATTTGACTGCCCTGTGGCAATCGAATTCTACAACAAAATTATGGTAGGTGCAGACCTTGTAGACCAAATGGCAAATGTCTATGGATTAGATTAAAAATCTTACAAGTGGTGGAAAAAAGCATTTTTTCTTCTATTGATGAGTGCATTGGTCAACTCATGGATTGCGCACTGCGAACTCAAACATAAAAAAACCACTTCTTGATTTCATTGTACCTTTGCAGAAGCCTTGATGGTGTCCGGAAAGCGCAACACACAGTATCAACGCCGTAGAGGAACTGGACACCCTGTGACGGGTCTATCCGCGTTAATTTCCAAACTAATCCTCTTGGGAAACTTTATGGCCAGCATTTATTCTATTTCACAGCCTCTTCGGGAAAAACACGAGATAGTTATATGCTAATCAATTCGACTATATAAAGTCTAGATTTCGTAAATGTTAGAGGGAGAGAGAGAAGGAATTGCCAAACTAAATGTAAGTATCGTCTACGGATCACTTCAACGAGCTTTTTGCGTATTTGATACTATTATAGCAAAGTATTAGATTAATCATTAAAGGAATCAAATTAAGTACCGACCTGAGGTTAGCAAGAGTTCGTCTCCTTGTCAATTCTGATAGCTGAGAGTACTTAGACGGGAATATTAGATTTGAGTATTAGGGTTGAGTATCAGGATTAATCTAGATATTAGAAAATCACTCCAAGGTTTCCTCTTATAGATTGAACTTGTGCTTGTTAATTGTGTTTGTCTGTCTTCAATAAATAATTATTGTTATGGCTTTTGTTGGTGATGATATGTTTCCTTCTACACCAGGCTCGCCGGGCAATGTGAACCCAGTCCAAGATAGGACTGGGGCACGTCAAACCACCCAAATCATCACGAAGCTTACTCAATTTTAGTGATCATCTGCCAGTAACAACAAAAACACGACGGCGATGCGTAAATATGCACAACAAAAGAAAGAATCACGCACTAAAATAATGTGCACGATGTGTAATGTCCCATTGTGCATTGATTGTTTCAAATCCTACTATTCATAATTAAATTTTTATGAGTAAGAAATCATTGGTTTTTTTTACAAAAATACTCATTGACACATATATCCCAGCAGTCAGGACTGGTGGGACATATAAATCAATGTTTAAAATTTTTCTAAAAGTATAACATCTTAGTTTTAGCATTCTAGTTTGCCCTAAACATAGTATATGCTACCAAAATTGTTCTGTTGTAGAAAAAAAACTTGTCGCGAAAGGGTTAAGGTATACAACTACCCAAAAGTGTGAATTTTGCTAAAAATTAACAATTTTTTATGATTTTATTTTATAGGTCATTTTATTAGATTTTTAAAAATACCAAGTTTATTATTTTCCTTTCATTAGAACAAAAACTGCAAGTGTTTTAGAAAAAGCAGATGCCATTACTTTGAGCAAGATGTCATACTTTAAAACGCGTTTCACTAGAAATGTATTTTTTAAATGCTAAAACAGGGACAGCAATTGTTCGAAAAATTTGAAAATAATTAACTGAAATGTTTTGTGTATGTTCTGCATAATAGTAGAAGTGTTTTTAATCTTCGGATTTATCAATCACTGTTTTATTTCGAAATTTACAGTCCTTAATGTTAATATAATCACTGTTTTTATAAACAATTTCATATAAAAACTATGATAAAGAGCTCTAGTTTTTGTAAAAATTAAAATATCTCTTATCCTGATAGTCATTTAAAAAATGGATAGCATAGCAACACATAAGAATTTTAAAAAAATTGAAAATCTGTTCCTAAACTTTTGAAACAGAATGGGCCGCGTTTATGCTATTTCTTGTTATGTAATTTTTGACAATTTTTTCCCATTTTATTAGTAATAATTTTTTTCTCTTCTTAATTTTAGCATATTTTTCTTAAAACGTACTAAATAAATCTAAAAACCACCAAATATATATATATATATATATACCTCAATTAAAAAAAATTACCGAAGTAGTCGGATACCTTAAGTAAGAATTCACTTTAAAAATTTTTTATTTTACTTGTTTTACAAATATGTGTAAAACCAAAAGCAGAGCATACATACAATTTTCTCCTTAAGGGTCTTATACCTTTTAAACTTTCGGAAAAATCGATTTCTTTATCATTATTATTTTATTTTGTAGAGGGAACCTTTCTGAACGTTTTAAAATAAACCGCATGAAGATATTCCCAATAGAACGGAAGTTATTAAGAAAATAAAAATATCAGAAAAGGTGATTTAAGTATTGTTTACATTTTGGCGGCTCGATGACAGCTGTCATGCCACTAGTGACAGCTGGTCGGTGACAGCTGCGTTTTTCTGTTTCTTATTTTTCCATTCTAATTATAATCAAATGCTTGAATCTAAGCCTCAAATATTATCATTATTGTTCTGAATATATATTAACTACAACTTCTACCAACTTTATATTACTTTAACTACTACTTTGTTTTGATAAAGTGATTCCTGATTCTATGCTCGCTCGTTAATGGACGAATAAGGGGGAACGGGATAACTTCAATGGTAAATCATATCAAACCATAACATCACATGAAGGATCAATAGGGCGTTGCAAAATGCGACGATTATGCAGTATCTTTCCATGGTGTGGAGGCATAAATTTTGTGTCATTGTTGGTTCATATTCGGCGTTCAACGAATTATTGCTGCGAACGAATGGGGTATACAACGGTCAGGTATCAGAAATGTCGTGGATCAACTACATACCATCAGGGCTAATCATTAATGGGATGGCTGCGTTAAAGTGTCTCAAATGCAAACGTGACTGTTTCCAAATGTGTTGCTCTTTTGAAGCGATACTCGGAAGATTCTTCTGGAATGTACGCGAGTTTGAGAATTTATTTTTTATTTCTCCGAAAAGATTGAGTGTGTCACGTTAAACATTACACTACACTGACATTAAATGATTTCTGTTGGGCGTAGTCAAGATAAATATCCAGCCATTGGTGTCTTTTCACCCTTAGTAGGTATGTTACAAAAATCGGAGATTGGAGGTGGAATTTTGCTAGTTTTTAGAAGCTTTGACCAAAGTAAGGTCAAAGGATTACTTTCCCCTGAGGTTTTGTATTTTTTCAATGTACTCTCTTGGAGTTCGTATACTTATTTCGAGGTGTTGTATTTTGGATGGCAATCAGTATATTAAGTGAGCATGACTAACTGTTACCCGCCCGCTTCATTCAGTATCTCTTGACATTGTATAACTATAATTTTTTTTAGGTTATTGTTTCTTAAGACCTAGCATTAAGCTTTTAATAATATTGAAAAGTATTCTTATCAGCTTCGCCTCTTGATTTAAAAGGGTAAAACCTGAGTTCCGAGACCTGAAATATATATTTTATTTATGACCTTGAAGCATGTATATTAGAGTTAAATTAATCAAATCTCATATTTAAGGGTAAAGTCTTCAGGTGTAATTGCTCAAAAATCGAAATTTTAAAATCTATAATATTCCCGTAAACACCCACAAACCTTTTAGATAAGATTCCTCCTCCTCGATTGCAATACCGGGATATCATATACCGGTATTTTGAGCCAATTATACAACTTTGTAATACCGGTATTTACAAGTTTAAATACCTTTCTTTCAGTGTTTACTAGAAATTTTTAAAATTGTCTCCACTATATGTTCCACTATATATCCACTATATCTATATCCCCAATAATAGCAAAGTAGTATACGTTTTTGTTTCTATGTCTCCCTAACGGGCAAAATCAATTAGACTGTGAATATAAAGTTGCATCGTGTAATCAAGAGAAACCATCCAAGGAGTGATCATAAATATGTGAATCATCAAAGGATTCAGGCAAAAACTATCCTATTACAGCTCGGAGTGATACTGCACTAGTACAAGATTCGTAGTCTGATATTCGTATCTGTGCAAACAAGGTTGCAGTTGTGAAGAAAATGCGTAATATCTCGATGTTTTTAAATTGGTGAGTTTGTTATTTACATGGTATTTGCATACCATGCAGTACAGTTGATGCATTATGTTTTTTAAGATCACATTTCAAAAATTTGCAATTTTTCCACAGACTTAAAGTGATATTAATACTTTTTTGTTATTTAAATTAATAAGACATTCCTTTACTTTTTGTGAGTTTTGATATGCTGCTAAAATTTAAAAATTTCAATTTAATTTTTGTTATATTTACACTCTAATAAAACTGGTAAATAAAACAAAGACCTGTATTTTCTTTAATTTCCTAAAACTTCTATTACCGGTATTAAAACCGGTAGCCCGGTATTTATATTTAAAAAATGTGGAATACCGGTATTGAACTTTTGGTCCGATATTGAAATCCCTACTCCTACTCAATGGATTTAAAAAAAACACGTTATTAGCGGATTTCTACTCAACAAAAGAATTTGGGTTAGTAAATTCAACAGTACAAAAAAACTATTTTTTTAATCTCTAATGTCTCTGTAACCCTTTGCAACCCCTACCTCCCTCTCGAAATCGATTTCTGTAAAACTTTTTCTTAACCGATCTCAACTCAACGAAATGGACATACCTGTCAAATTTTAAGTTTTCGATTTGATATTTTTGGAGATTTTTATTGATGAATATGTATCTTTTATTCTATGTATGTGTAAAAAAATACGAGGGTTGGAACTTTAATTGTGGCAATACTACAATAAAAACGGCATACAACAAAACCAGACAATGTCGTGTATGCCACATGTGGCCCACATACCTGCCTTACCTCTCAGCAAAAAGACTCGTCCTTCCAACGCCACGGTTATTCGGAGTGATTCAAAGAACCGATCCTTGTATTAGCTTGCGGTCTGAAGTAAGCGTTGTAAGGATGTTTTTAAAACAAGAACGAAGTTGGATAAAAACTGAATGTGCCAGAAATCGTACAGCACGACAACGTCATCTAAGGCATTAAGAGGCATACTGGGAATCTACATTGCCTTACAGAACTGTAGCAAAATGGGTAAAAGCCTTCAATGAAGGACGCCAAAATGTGGCAGACATGCATCGGACATGTCGTCCTAGTGTCAGTAAAGCAGAAGTGTTGCCACACTAACGGACAGTGTGTGATCGACCTCTAGATCTTTGTGACTTAATTCCTGAGATGAAGGAACATCTTCACGACATTCGCTTTAAAACTGTTCCAGAGATTCTTGCGGCAGTAGACTGTTCCATTCTAACTATAAACAAAACAGGCACTGATACAGGTGTTCTGCGAAATCCTCATCGTTGCAAACAGGTTATACACAATGCTGGAAACTATATTAAAGCTCTGCAAAACATGGTGACATAAATCACTTTATTTGTTAATTCTAAATGAATTACTGTCATTATTGAAGTTCCAAATCTCATATATATGACACCATGTATTATAAAATAAATTTAAACGTATTATAATAATTGAGTTTCTGAACTTTATATGCATTTAATAAGTTTTTTATAAATATTTTTTGCTTATTTATACAAGATGTGATCTATCAGTGTATAAACAACATTTTATAAAATGCACATTTATTATTTAGGATGGATACATCACTAAATTTTTCAAAACTCATACGCGAACGCTTTGTAAACATACTTTTGTTCTCTGTTTTCATACTTAATTTAAAAAACTATATTTTAGAAATTTTTTGTAGTTTCAACAAAGACAAAAACTATTTCACTTTTTTTAAAAACATGTTGAAATGAGAGAAAACAATCTTTCAAATATAACTAAATTTAATATTATTTTTTTCTTGAAATAATGTACAATGTAAGGATAGATTAATGAAACAAATATATATATTTCAAAGTTTTCAGATTTTCAAATTGTATGTGCTTTTGGGAGAGAAAAAAGATATATATATATATATATATATATATATATATATATATATATATACGAGGGCTGTTCAAAAAGTATCGAGACTGAATTTATTATGCAAAAACATACATACATAAACAGGTTTTGAGTCAATCTCCTTCGAAATATGCTCCATTGGCAGTAACACACTTGGCCCAACGATGTTTCCAGTCCTCGAAACATTTCTGGAACTCAGACTTTGGGATGGCCTGAAGCTGCTGTGTCAAATTCTGTTTTATGGTTTCAATGTCCTGAAACCGGTGTCCTTTTAAGGTGTTCTTGATCTTGGGAAAGAGGAAAAAATCAGGAGATGTTGCCAGTCGTTGGAATTGCTTATCCTCAGTGAGGAGACGCGGCACAAACTTTGCAGACACTCGGCGCATGTTCAAGTCCTTTCTCAAAATTTCATCACATGATCCTACGGAAATGTGACACTCCTGTGCAATTTCTCGGACTGTTAAACGACTATCAGAGTGCACCACAGCCTTCACTTGTGCAATCTTGTCCTCAATGCGAGAGGTGGATGGGCGTCCAGAACGGGGATCACTGTTCACTGATTGACGACCCTCCTTGAATCGTCGGAACCACTCGAAAACCCGAGCACAACTCATCTCCAAATGCTGTTTTCATCATCTCGTAGGTTTCGGTACCCGTTTTATCGAGCTTAAAGCAAAACTTGATACAGATTCGCTGATCAGTGTTTTCACACTTTTTCTTTTTTCGACGAACGCACGCAAACACTCCACGTGAAAGAAGTCAGTGTGACTGAACGGCGCGCTGTACAGACCTGCCGAATTTTGTGAGACAAGGTGAAATATGCACGCGCATGATGCACACAGTCCCTCCGCTAGGGGTTTTCTGGAATAAATAGAATAAATTCAGTATCGATACTTTCTGAACAGCCTTCGTATATATATATATAGCTTTTTTCTCTCAAAAGCACATACAATTTGAAAATCTCTGTATCATTCTCCCGACAAGATAAATATACCGATAATACGGCGACTATACAAATAGCTAGAATTGTTTTTTGCATATTAAAGTATTTGTATACATTTATAAACCAAGATTTTTTTTTTAAAAAAAAAGACATTCGAAAATTCGGAGTATTATCTAATTTTTTGTAAATTTTCAAAATTGACGCAAGAAAATATTTTGATGCCGAATTTAAATTTGTTTTTTTCAAAAGCTTCTTGGGGTATATTAATACGCCCAGAGCGCTTTTATTGAAAAACATCATTAGATTTAGAAAAAAATTTATACCCTTTTTAACTTTAGTTTATATGTAAATAAACAATGCTTATCAAATATTCGCAATAAATCATTTAAGTTTCAGAAAAATTGGTCGATTTGTAGAAATTCTTAAAAATTTTTTAAAGGCATTCAAAAAATTCTACATGGAAATCCATTAACCCAATTTGTGTAAATTTAGTATCAAAACAATCTTTATGTATGTATCTAGGACGTGGAGAAAAATCTTTTGGTTATATAAAGAAAAAAAACTCAGAGCTAGTTGAAGAGCAAATACAAGAAATTTGCCTTGCTTTACAACACCGTTTCACAAATACAAGGCCATAACTTAAAAATTGTACTTATTATGATCATCCTTTTACTTCACACACTATAAACATTGTGAAAAAATGGTACAAAGATTCAAAGATGTTTAATGGTAATATTTTGAAATAGCATTTTTGAAATTTTCAAAGTATACGTAAAAAGTGATTTTGAGAAAAATGCATTTTTAGAACAATTTATCACATATTTATTTTTATTTACACAATTATTTAAAATTAACCAGTTTTATAACTTACACCTTCTATCAGCTCATTTTTAATCATTTTTTTTTTCTACTTAGCTATTTTTTTTCTGGCAACTTTTGCCACACTCAGAGAATGTCGTTTAGACTCTATATTTTTCGAATTTCATCAAGTTCTGGAAAACCCTTCAATTTTATTATACCAACAGTCACACCGAAATGTTTCAAGATATTTATCAATCCCTGAAATCCCTTATTGAACTGAATTGCTCCCATGTTTCCTCCTAAGCGTAGTGTTAATAATGAAACAAAAACATCTTTTGGAATAAATTTCATTTAAGTCTTGTGTTTTTCTCATACACATTTTTCTAATTAGTTTTGATCACATTACTTTATATATATTGGTGTGATAATGTTCATCAAGTGTTGGGGAAGTCCTTTAGATTTACCCCTGTAGATCTTATCTTTTGATACAATTTGTTGATATTTACACTAACTATCCGGTCCAACAGGGCATTGGCCATGTATTTTTGTTTTCCATTTGAGCAACAATGGAAAAATGCTGCAATAACTGCACGTTGCATGCCTTGTAAAACATTTACTTTGTCAAGGATTGCAATACTATAATAATTTTGAAACTTGACGATAAAGGCATCCATCAGTTTCATTCGACCTCCTAGGCTTTTTCGTTTGTATTTCAGTTTACTCAGTTTTGTTCCGACACGCGTTTGATTGTGTCCTATACACTCGTATTTTGATAAGGTATTCTCACAACAAATATCCTTTACAGAGGCATAAGCCTTAGAGTCTCCATCCCTCGCCCCCCAAAATATTTTCATATTGTAATTTTCTCATTTGGAACAGATCGTTCGAAAACACGATAACACCCACGGGTTCCATAGCCCCAGATGACCCTATATGTTTTGCTCAATTATGTGAGTGGTGTTTAATTCATTGTGTTTTGAATAACAAAGTCAACACACTCTTTTGCCATGGATTCAACGTCTAAAACCTTCCCAGTATCTTTTTAAATAACGTACACACATCCCATTCAAGGTGAAATATCCTTTTCGTTGTCATGTGCCATCCACCAACACACCACATTGGGAAAATTCAGGATCATTTTTGTTATCTGTAATTTTCAATGAAGCTTCCTTCATTGTATTGCATGCCACGTTGCTAAAAGCAAATTCAAGCTTTTTTCCGGGAGACCAAATGGTTTTTTAAATGGCACATCTACACTGATAGCAGAACAAAGAATTTTGGCCATAGAATGTCCTTTACCAATAATTCTCATACCGAAAACAAATGCAAGATTGATACGATATAATTTGTTTACTTTCCGAGAAGTGCAGAATGAGAAGGATTACTCACAGTTTCCACATTTTATAGTCATATTCATAGACAACAGAAACACAGAGTCTTGCACAACATTACCTTTTCTTTCAAAACACACAGGACAGCATAATAACGAAATTATATCACACACAACTCCTAAGTGAAAAATAACATTTTTTCATTGTCTTCTGGAACATCTGAAGGCTTTAAAGAATTAATTAGCATTGATTCACTTGCAGTTGGAATACTTGAATCGGTACTAATATTTTTCTTGTCGAAAGCCGAAACTCTTTTAGGGTACTTATTTCCTTTGATTTGGCGTTTACGGGAATAACTTTTATTTTTGTTATTTCCCATAATTGTAAAATAGTATTTTGAGCAAATAATTCACTGAAGTTCCATCAAATAATACTTGGGAACTCTTGCTTTGAAATGAAACAAGCATAATTTTTATCAAATGAAGATGAATATAAACAAAACAAATATTGCCAGATTTACTTTGTCAAATACTTTCAAAATGTATAATTATGTTTAATATTAAATCAAAAGTTTTTTTAAATTATATTATTTTGAAAACTTTTTTATTGTATTTAAATTCTGTTCGACCAGTTTAAAGGAACTTGAATGCTGAATTCCGGTTATTTAAATACCCGCTTCCGGTGTTTCACGCCTTACTAATTATTAAATACCTTGGCTTCTAAGTGATCTAGAAACAAAATATGGATAATTTTATGGAGCTAAATATTTTCTATATTCTATAAAATCAAAAACTCTAAATGTTTTGTGAAAATTGACCATTTCAACGTATTAATATACCTTAAAAGTATTTTCAAATATAATTTCTTTATTGTTATAAAATTGAATCTGAAAAGCATGCATTTTCTATAGGAGTGCAAAATAATTTAAACTATTATATTGAGAAAAATAAAATTCGATAGCACGTGGTAGGATTTGAACATTTTCCTTTCAACTTAAGCGTTTCATGTCCATCACATTTCTAAAGTTTACTTTCGTTATCATGATTAATATATCTTATTTCAACAGGTTCTTCATTTGCTTGATCGTGTTAAATTTCCTTCAATAGAGATTGCAGATGCTCATTTCTCTTACAATTCTGTTCATTTACATTTAAAGCCATAATAAGTCGTACAATAAAGCCATCAAAAGCACCAAGTTGTTTAATGCAGGAAAATGTAACCATAGAAAATATTTTGGAACAAAAGTGGTAGAGCGGGGAAATAAATCATAACAAATACCTGAAGATTGTAATAAAAATAAAAAGAGAGCCATATGCAACAAATATATTTTAGTACCCATTATCTTAAATGATATGAATAATACTGTAAAAATATTTTATAACATAGTATATTACAAAATTGTAGAAATATTCTCGGTATAAATTATTTTTATAAGCTGCAGAATCTCCATTTATAATTTGAGATAAGAGGTATTCAAATTTATTGAAAATTCGAGCAACAATGAATACTTACATCATATTTATTAATATTTTTTTTTATTTCCAATGGGATTACAAGACAAATGCAAACAAAATGAGAAGCAGATAATATTGACAAAAAACAAAGGACAACACAAACAATAATGAAATAAACAAATATAAAAGTAAAAAAACTTTTTTAAGAACAAGCTTTTATTTAAACGTTCTAAAAAGAATAAAATAGACTTTTCCTTTAAAACTTTTTTTACTATCAACTTATAACGTCATTACACAATTTATATGATATAAAAGCTTGTCGCAATATTTAAGTACTCGTATTTACTTAGTTTGAATTTTTTAAAATTAAAATCATCGAGGTAAAGTTATTTATTTTACTTGTTTATCTACACAGGTAAATCTCGCGACAAGCTTTTATATCATATAAATTGTGTAATGACGTTATAAGTTGATAGTAAAAAAAGTTTTAAAGAAAAAGTTTATTTTATTCTTTTAGAACGTTTAAATAAAAGCTTGTTCTTAAAAAAGTTTTTTTACTTTTTAGTTATCGCTGGACAGGTTTCTCAGCCTGTTCAACTCATTCAACCCTGATTCACCATCCCTGATTTAGCTGAATCAATTCTCGCAAAAAGGGTATTAGACGAAAAACACAATGTTTTTAAATCCGTAATTTTGTCAATCTTCGTGCAGATCTTGGGTAATATTGTTCTACACACGAAAAAGTTTCGTAAAATTATCTTAATAAATGATGAAGTTATTAAATGTTTAATTAAAATTTTGACAATTTTTTGAAAAATCTTAAAGAATATATTATTTATTTGAAATATTTTGAAGGTAAGAGATATATTTCTCTAACATATTAGAAGAAAATTCTAGTTATTTATTAAAAAACTTCAAAAAGCATTTAAAATTTGTATTAATCAATAAAATGCTTAAAATTCAAAACGCATGTTGTAATCAAAAAAGAAAGTTTTATCAACTAATGCTAATATTTTGCTGGACATTGGATATCTTCTACGTAAGAATCTATGTTTTTAATTGCTCAGGTCATCTTTAGATACTTGATTTTGAAAAAATAATTAACCATCGCATTATTTTTATACAGTCAAACCTCCATGTAACGAACCTCTATTTTGGGATATTCTCTATTTTAAGAACTTTTTCCTGGAACCAAGCACATATTACTCTTTTCTTCGTAAAATAACTCCAAATAGCGAAGTGCATTTCCTATTTTACGAAATTTTTCTACTCAGATTCGTTTTTTTTCTCTCCTTATTTTGAAAATATTTTAGGCCATTTTGCAAATTATTCTCTTTTGGCACATTTTATGGATATCAATAACCTTGAGCTGGTTTTACAATGTACCTAACTCATCTAGAAAAACAAAATTGCCGTAATTTTTCAAACAAAAAAAACTCAAATAAAATTAACAGATCCTATTTGTAATTAAATTTAAGGACACATGTGTCGTAGTGTGTGTTTAGATTACTGGTGATAAAATGAGGTATATTTAAATTACTTATAGGCTTATAAAATTAGAAAATTTCTTAAAAAAATTTTAATCATTCATTTTAATATAAAATTATTTTTTTAATTGAAAATACATTGCATTTCTGGATATTATTTTCCTCTTATTGTTTTCCTAGTGGATTCCTTTTTGATGGGTAAGATATATATAAAAAAAATGATCCTTCCGATTCTGTAATTATTTTTTTTCTGGGTTTTATAGATTAAAGTTAGATACATTTTTTTAAAGAATTTCTACAATACTCCATCTCAGTTTAACTTGGCAGCGTTGAGAAATGTATACTAAGTACCAATCTACATGAAAAATAGCTCTACTTTTTTTGTTTTGAATTTAAATCCAAGAAAATAGATAGAAATTAATAAAAAAATTGCATACGTTGTAGAAATTAGATTATTTTTACGTTGTAGAAATGTAATTATTTTTCAGACAAAGTTAATAAATACAGTCAATAGCTCAACGTTATGAAATTTTAGTTTGGCTGAAAACTGATTTTCGACGCCAACTTTTGTCATTGTTGTAAAAATAACATTATTACAACAATGCAGATATATCAAAGTTGGCGCCCCAAACTAGTTTAATGTTTTTAATAATTATATTTTTAACTAATTGCAATATCGGAATATAAATGGTCAAAACATGCATTGTCATCCAAACTAAACGTGTGTACAAAATTTCAGCTCAATAGGGTGAAGATATCAGCTTCAAAATTGATTTGCAAGATTCCACACGAACAAATTACATACATACATACATACATACATACATACATACATACATACATACATACATACATACATACATACATACATACATACATACATACATATACATACATTGTAAGTTAAATAAAAGCTTGTAAAAAAAAATAAGATAAATTAAATGTAAAAAAACTTTTTTAAGAACAAGCTTTTATTTAAACGCGCTAAAAAGAATAAAATAAACTTTTCCTTTAAAACTTTTTTTACTATCAACTTATAACGTCATTACACAATTTATATGATATAAAAGCTTGTCGCAATATTTAAGTACTCATATTTACTTAGTTTGAATTTTTAAAAACCAAAATCAATCAGGTCAAGTTATTTATTTTACTTGTTTATCTACACAGGTAAATCTCGCGACAAGCTTTTATATCATATAAATTGTGTAATGACGTTATAAGTTGATAGTAAAAAAAGTTTTAAAGGAAAAGTTTATTTTATTCTTTTTAGCGCGTTTAAATAAAAGCTTGTTCTTAAAAAAGTTTTTTTACATTTAATTTATTTTTTACTTTTTAGTTATCGCTGGACAGGTTTCTCAGCCTGTTCAACTCATTGAACGCTGGTTCGCCATCCCTGGTTTAGCGGAATTAATTCTCGCAAAATGGTATTAGACTAAAAACACAATTTTTTTAAATCCGCAATTTTTAAGCAATGTTTTCAATCTTCATGCACATTTTGGCTAACATTGTTCTACACACGAAAAAAAAAAAGGTTTAGTGAGATTATCTTCATAAATGACAAAGTTATTAAATGTTTAATTAAAATTTTGACTATTTTTGAAAAACTTAAAGAATATATTATTTATTTGAAATATTTTGAAGATAAGGGATGTATTTCTCTAACATATTAGAAGAAAATTTTAATTGTTTATTAAAAACTTCAAAAGGCATTTAAATATTTGTATTAATCAATAAAATGCTTAAGACTAAAAACGCATTTTGTAATCAAAAAAGAAAGTTTTATCAAATAATGATAATTTTTTGCTGGACATTGAATATCTTCTACGTAAGAATCAATTTTTTTTTAATTGCTCAGATCATCTTTAGAAACTTGATTTTGAAAAAATCAATAATTAAATTCAAATAAAATTAACAGATTCTATTTGTAATTAAATTTAAGGACACATGTCGTAGTGTGTGTTTAGATTACTGGTGATAAAATGAGGTATATTTAAATTACTCGTAGGCTTAAAATTAGAAAATTTCTTTAAAAAATTAATTCATTTTATTTTAAAATTATTTTTTTTAATCGAAAATATATTGCATTTCTAGATAATATTTTTCTCTTATTGTTTTCCTAGCGGATTCCTTTTTGATGGGTAAGATACATTAAAAAAAGACTAAAAACGCATTTTGTAATCAAATAAGAAAGTTTTAACAAATAATGATAATTTTTTGCTGGACATTGAATATCTTCTACGTAAGAATCAATTTTTTTTTAATTGCTCAGATCATCTTTAGAAACTTGATTTTGAAAAAATCAATAATTAATTTCAAATAAAATTAACAGATTCTATTTGTAATTAAATTTAAGGACACATGTCGTAGTGTGTGTTTAGATTACTGGTGATAAAATGAGGTATATTTATATTACTCGTAGGCTTAAAATTAAAAAATTTCTTTAAAAAATTACTTCATTTAATTGTAAAATTATTTTTTTAATCGAAAATATATTGCATTTCTAGATAATATTTTTCTCTTATTGTTTTCCTAGCGGATTCCTTTTTGATGGGTAAGATACATTAAAAAAATGATCTTTCCGATTCTGTAATTATTTTTTGTCTGAGTTTCATAGATTAAAGTTAGATAAATTATTTAAAAAATTTCTTCAATACTCCATCTCAGTTTAACTTGGCAGCGTTGAGAAAGGTATACAATGTACCAATCTACTTGAAAAATAGCTCTACTTTTTTGTTTTGAATTTAAATCCAAGGAAATAGATAGAAATTTGTAAAAAAATTGCATACGTTGTAGAAATTAGATTGTTTTTATGTTGTAGAAATGTAATTATTTTTTAGACAAAGTTAATTAATACTGTCAATAGCGCAACGTTATGAAATTCCAGTTTGGCTGAAAACCGATTTTTGACGCCAACTTTTGTCATTGTTGTAACAATAAAGTTATTACAACAATGCAGATATATCCAAGTTGGCGCCCAAAACTAGTTTAACGTTTTTAATTAATATCTTTTTAATTAATTGCAATATCAGAATATAAATGGTCAAAACATGCATTGTCATCCAAACTAAACGTGTATACAAAATTTCAGCTCAATGGGAGGAAGATATCAGCTTCAAAATTGAGTTGCAAGATTCCACCCGAACAAATTACATACATACATACATACATACATACATACATTGTAAGTTAAATAAAAGCTTTTAAAAAGAAACACAAGTTCACAGTATAGTCTATAAATCACACATTTTGTGTCTGGCCTCCCAATATCTGCTCCACATGGATCCAGAGCTGAGTGCACGGCAGCGTGTCAAATGAATGGCGTCCCTTTCTTCATTGGGATCGCACAGTTTACAAAGTGGACTCTGGGCAATGCCTATCAGGTTTAGATGCTTGGATAGGCAGTCGTGGCTAGTGGCGATTCAAAAATCGGCCACAGCTCTATCTCGTGGCCAAATTGGAATATGAAGGAGTTTTTGCTAAACCACACCATTTGTTAATCTTTTGGTTGAATTTAGACCAGAAATGCTCTATGTACTATTTCTTTATAATTCTTTTGGCGCTATAAAAATGAACTGTATTGTTAGAGGCTTGTAAGATTTTTGACCCTTTCGTCGCCAAGCAATCGGCAATTTCATTCCCATCAATGCCACAGTGCACCGGAATCCATTGCATGGCAATGTCTACGTGGCATTCAAGTAAATCACCAATTAACAGTTGACATTTGAGAATATCCTTTGACAAAGGTGCATCAATGGAAAGATATTGCTTGCAGGGCCGCCCTTGAATCACACAAAATAACTACTTTTGAAACACGATCTGTGTGGCAAAGAAGTTGAGATAGAGCAATACGAATAGCTGAAATTTCGGCATCAAAAGCAGTGCTGTGAATTCCTATTGGTGTATAGAAGGAGAATAGGCTGCAGCAGACTCCAGCACCTGCATTACTGTAATCTATCAACTTGGAACCTGTGTAAACGTATAGTCATTCATCTTCAGGATATAAGGAATCTAAAATCTCCAAAGAAAGGATCCTTAGGATTTGACTATCTGTTTCTTTCTTTTGGACCTCATGGAGCAGCTCTGTTGAAAGTGCAAAGTCATACCTTTCAGTCGGCTAGGAAGATTTTATTAGATCTTCTGGTTCGAAATGAAAACTATGAAGCTCTTTAAGAGCCATGACATTGTGACGGGTGCTTACGCGTTTCACTAACCTTCTCTCAAAATCTTTTAAATTGTATTTATTTTAACCAATCCCTGCTGAGAGCTAAAAGTGTGACTTATGCAAATAAGATAGTTTCGGGTTTAGCGAGTTCGAAAGAGATATAAAAGGGAGAAATGAAATGAAGAGAGGAGGATGACTACGTGTTTTGATAGAGGAGTTAACTACGTGATTGATTAAGAAGGTGATTCTAGGAGATTAGTTTAACTAAGTGAAGTTTGTTAGCTGAAGGAAGATTATTGAAAAAGATTCATTAATTCGGTTCGGACGTAACTGAAGATACCCAGGATTGAAACCGCTCCATAGATTCTACAAGTATTCAAGATTCCTGTCTTAAAGAGATATCAGGTCTGTGATTTTTATCGATTAGATTTAAATGCGTAGTTTGATTGTATGCGTTATTCCCCGTGGTATCAGTTAGTGTTCCGTCGTTCATAATTGAATTCTGATCTCACTCCACTATAATTTGTTGTTCTTAAAGTTTGATTAATATTTGTGTATTTCTATCATAAGGAATAATAAATAATAGTGATTTATTATTTATGTAGTTATTAATTATGAATCCAACATACCCAAATTAAGATAATGTGCAAAGGGAAGTTAATAACCATAGGGGTAGTGAGAGACTACGACACTGGCACCCAAACGAAATACCGGAATTAAGAGCAGGTGCAGGATTTAGAGTTTTGCCGGAGTTATTTTTTCGGGTAAAGAAAATGTGTCTGAGTTTATCAATAATATTGACGACAATATAGCCTACTATGAAATACCGGCGAATCTATCATGTACATATTTAAAAGGTCATTTAATTGGAAGAGCGTTAGACTGGTTTGAGGTAATTGGGTTTAGTTATTAATAAAGAAGGAGTTAAAACAGATGAGGAGAAGGTAAAAGCAATTATTGAAATGAAACCTCCGAAAACTGCAAAACAAATAGCAAAATTTTTAGGAATGACGGGTTGGTATCAAAAGTTTATTAACAACTACGCAGACATGTGTGAACCCTTATATAATTTAAAACGAAAACACTCTAAGTTCCGTTGGTCGGAATCAGCGCAGGAAGCCTTTGATCGTATTAAGAAAGCACTGACAGAAGCTCCAGTGTTACAATTACCAGATTTTTCCCAGCCTTTTGAACTCTATACGGATGCGAGCTCCGTGGTGGAAGGAGCAGTATTGACACAGAATAATAGGCCTATGGCGTTTGCCTCGAGAACTTTAAACCGAGCAGAAAGAAACTATAGTGTGACGGAACGTGAATGTTTAGCTGTCATATGGGCATTAAATAAGTATCGCACGTATTTCGGATCCTTGCCGGTTAAAGTGATAACCGACCATGCTGCACTTACCAAATTAACGAACGGAAAGAATTTGTCGTCTAGAATGATAAGGTGGACGCTTAAGTTGGCAAATTTTAATGTAGAATGGGAACATCGCCCAGGTACGCAAAATTTAGTGGCTGATATGTTGTCTAGAAACCCGTTAGAAAGTAATGAAGAACCAAAGGTGTCTTGTGCGGTGATTAGATCGTTAGTATTATCGTCTAGAGAACAGTTGAGAGAGGAACAGAGAAATGACCCGGAACATGGGCACATAATGAAGTATTTGGAAAATCCGGACGATAGTTCTGTTAATGAATCGATCTGCAGAAATTGGTCCAATGACTTTAAAATCGTTGACGGTTTGCTAAATTATGCAAAATATACAACCACACTAGGTGAATTAATGGTATTTATACCTAAAACATTACGTAAAGATGTTATGCGAGAATTTCATGACTCGCCGATGGCAGGTCATTTAGGCAAAAAGAAAACCTACTTAAAATTAAAGGACGCGTGTTATTTCCCGTACATGAGGAAATACATTTATAAATATGTAGCAACCTGCGACCAATGCCAAAAAGTTAATTATAAAAACGGATTACCAGCTGGTCAATTAATTCCGATAATAACGAATTTTCCGATTGAAATCGTGTCTTTAGATTTGTTAGGCCCATACCCTGCAACTAGTCCAGAACGTTATAGATTTATTTTAGTAATTACAGATAATTTTTCTAAATGGGTTGAAATAGTTCCCTTAAGGAAAGCTTCAGCTAAAGCAATCGCCAATGCATTTTTTGAGAATTATATTGCGCGTTATGGAGCTCCTGTAAAGTTAATTACCGACAACGGCCCCCAAATGATATCCGAAGTTTTTGAGCAAGTATGTCGCAGATTGCACATAAAACACGTTAAAACTGTTATATATCGTCCACAAGCTAATCAAACAGAAAGAGTTAATCGCACTCTTTTAAAAATGATTTCGAGTTTTGTCGCGGATAATCACACTAACTGGGATCAATTTCTGCAAGAGTTCGGTTATGCGATTAGAACAGCAGTACATGAGACAACGGGTAAAACACCGGCGGAATTATTTTTAGGTCGAAATTTAATCACCCCTTTTCAGAATTTAGTTATGGTAACTGATGGATCAGATTTAGTTTGTGGGAACATAGAAAGGTTGTTTGAGGAGGCTAGAGTTCATACAAAGCGCCAGCAAGAGAAGTGGGCGAAATATTATAATAAAAAGAGGCGTGAAAATAATGTGAAAGTTGGTGATCTAGTATTAGTTCAAACTCACCCGTTAAGTTCAAAATGTAAAAAAATTGTAGGTAAATTTATGCCAAAGTTTGAGGGCCCATATAAAGTTCTGAGTGTAAAAAATAATAATAATTTAGTAATATTAAAATTTGGTAAAAGAATAACGGTTAATGTGGATTAGGTGAGAATTTACCATCAAAGAGAAGACAGTGTTGCCGAGTCGGAAAGTGACACTAGTAGTGATCATGGTGCAGTGACATCAGTCAGGTCGGATGATGCGCAGTCGACATTGGTGATATCGGAGAGTGATGGGGGTTGTCGTAAAGGATCGAAATCAGGAAATGTAAATGGTAGTAAGGATATAGTTGCGAATAGATGCGATGGAGTGGAGGTGAGAAAAAAACGTGGACGGACGGAATCTGCTGTTTCTTCGAAGGGGGGGGTGTATGCAATTTCAGGAAAAGGAGACCTTTATACACTGAAAGAGAGAAAAGAGGAAGGCCAGACTCTTGGAGGGAAAACGTGCAAAAGAAGAAGAGACCAGAGTCCCAGGTAGATCGCGAAAAAAGAAAGATTTCCTCGTCAATGCCGTCTCGTCCCTCCAGAAAGCGGTATAGAAAGGTGGAAGAAAATAGTTCTGAAAGAGCAGTTCCAGGACCATCCCACAGATTCAAGTACAACAGACCTCATCAGGAAAGGTGCTGTCCATACAATCTTCGGAGCAGACGTCGAGTGGACAACTGCCAAGTTCCAGTTCTCACAAATGAAAACAACGCCTCAGCAGGAGCATATCAACTTCAACGGACTCGATGGAAGAGGAGACCCAGAAGGTTGGAGCGCAGAGTGGACAACCCTAGGACAAGGTCATCCAGCACAGAGGCCATAGTTGGAGACAAAGCCTATGCAGATTGGATCTAAAGACTAGCCAGGTTGTATAATTCTAATTAGTTTATTTTTCCTCTGACAGACAGTTCGGAGTATTTTCCATGTGGGCTAGTCTAATTTTTTTGTAAAATTTACGTACAAAAGTGTCACTGAGTTGTCTGCATTTTCATATCGGTTGAAAAGACTTTTGTATTTAATTTTTTTCCAAATTGTGGAAAAACATTTGTTGAATTGCAATTGTTTTGCTACACATTAAAGACGAGGTTTTATATGTGAGATTACTTGTATTGTTTTCTGTAATATATTCTATGTAAAAAATGTATATATATTTGTGTGTAATTATTAAGATGTATAAGTAGTGTCTGGTTTCTGGGCGCGGCGTAATTAGGAATACTAACAAAAAACATTAACAGCGCAGCGCGATTGATTGGGAATTTTTGAAAATGAAACCAGATAAAGGTTAAATTGTTATGAAACTATATATATATAATATACTGTAAGCCATATTTTATGTCAATAAGGAAGTTATATAAAAGTTCTGTGCATTTAATGTCATGTTTTAGAAAAATTGACAAGGTTTCCTTTCAGGGCAGCAGTCCCTGAACATAGTGATGCGATGAAAACTTTGATGTCGTGAGAAGATATTAATGTAAAATTTTATTTATATTAGCACTTAAGTAAAGTGCATGATCAGGGTTTTTTCCTGGAAAGGTTTTCCCCTGATCTTCGCCCGAATGGGATGCACTGTAGGGATTATAAATTTGTACAAGAGCAATAAATTGGAGTGGAGTACCCCTTTTGAGTAGTCATTTCTGTGTGTGAGTTTAATTAAAGTTTCTAACTTAGAGAGTTAAAACTTTCTACAAGTTCAGAATTTTCAGGCATTATAAAGTTCGTGAGTTAACTTTTTACAAGTTCAGTATTTTTGGGCATTCTAGAGTAGTTAAAATTTTGTGCAGGTTCAGTTTTTTTCAGATGTTAGGTAAATTAAGCGAGTTCTTGCAGGTCGTTTAGACCTTCAATAAGTCACGCTTTTTTTCTCGGAGGGGGGGTTGTGACGGGTGCTTACGCGTTTCACTAACCTTCTCTCAAAATCTTTTAAATTGTATTTATTTTAAACAATCCCCGCTGAGAGCTAAAAGTGTGACTTATGCAAATAAGATAGTTTCGGGTTTAGCGAGTTCGAAAGAGATATAAAAGGGAGAAATGAAATGAAGAGAGGAGGATGACTACGTGTTTTGATAGAGGAGTTAACTACGTGATTGATTAAGAAGGTGATTCTAGGAGATTAGTTTAACTAAGTGAAGTTTGTTAGCTGAAGGAAGATTATTGAAAAAGATTCATTAATTCGGTTCGGACGTAACTGAAGATATCCAGGATTGAAACCGCTCCATAGATTCTACAAGTATTCAAGATTCCTGTCTTAAAGAGATATCAGGTCTGTGTGATTTTTATCGATTAGATTTAAATGCGTAGTTTGATTGTATGCGTTATTCCCCGTGGTATCAGTTAGTGTTCCGTCGTTCATAATTGAATTCTGATCTCACTCCACTATAATTTGTTGTTCTTAAAGTTTGATTAATATTTGTGTATTTCTATCATAAGGAATATATAATAAATAATAGTGATTTATTATTTATGTAGTTATTAATTATGAATCCAACATACCCAAATTAAGATAATGTGCAAAGGGAAGTTAATAACCATAGGGGTAGTGAGAGACTACGACAACTTTCTGAAAGAAGCCTCTCTATGATTTGAGATTTCTGTTGGTATAGGATAAAGAATCCTTCCAAAGGATATACATTCTAGGATTAATTATTAATATAAAAACATGTTTTTTTTTATCTCAAAATAAAGATATAATCTATATAAATTAGGTTTATTTATACAGATAACACACACACATTTCCACTTAGTTGGGTAATTTTGCTCTAAGAAATATTTAATAGAATTATTATGATTTTTTATTTTTTTCGGTGCTTTCCGTATTAACAAACATTAATTTGTGACATTTATTGAACGAAGCAAATGTTCGCTAATTTAGTGGGTATGACACATGGGAAATTGTGTTTATCAACTTGGCGAGTTATTTTGAACGTTGGCATTTTTGCGATAATGCACAAGTACCTTTTTTTCATATTTTTCGCTGACTGTATGTAATTTATATTATTTGTGTGATAACGCTTGGAAAAAGTTACAAAAAATGTATGATTTTCACAATAGAGAATTTTAAAAATATTTCCTGGGGTAGATAATAGTAGGTATTAAATTATCTTTTAATGTGAGATATTAGTTTCCTCAATGTCTGAATTAGATTAAGATAATCTAAAAGAAATTCCATTTGGTTTGAAGTAACTATTTTTCTTACCAAAATATATATCATGAGGATACCAAAAATAATACTAAGAAGTAATCACTACATAACTATTTTCCGAGAAACGTTAGTATAAATTAGCCAAACAATAACTAGTTCGTCCACCCGGCGACAATCCTTTAATCTTTTGATAATGCCTACAATTATATTAGAAGTTGAATTATAATAGTGCTGAGCAAATGAGAGATTTGAATACATGCTTGCTTTTACCAATAATGAATTTAATTTAAAAAATATATTAAACCAATGGAAAATTAAAAAATAAAATACTTTATTTGATTTACCTTTTTTTTGATTTTTTAATAAAAAGTAATACATGGCTGAAACTACTTAATCCAAGCATTTGACATGGAATTATTAAATATATCATGAACCACAAAGTCGTCAAAAAGGAACCTTATCTCTTACCATTTTTTTTCTTTAAAAACTGATTTAATTCATAACGGAGAACATTTTTTTTGCATATTTAAAAGTATAATTAAAACGAACTTTTCATTTATTTATCAATTACTGATTAATTCAATATTTCCTAATTATTAATTTGTGTATGTATTAATATTTTAATACAAAAAATGCTTGCGTGCGTCAGTGTGAACACGCGGTAGAGGTTAACAACTTTGGCTTATATGTAATGAATTGCATAATTAAGTTTTATTTTAAAGTAATCTTATATATATATATATAATTAACAAATTTATTATTATCATTATTATGTAAAACTGTACTTAAAAATAATTAGGATGGAAAAAAGGTGCAAGTATAAAAAAAATATCATTTTCAATACATAATACTAAAACATTTTTTATTGAATACATTTATAGAAAAGTCATTGTTATTATTCTATTTACATTATGCTTACGGGTGTTTCTCTACATACTTTTGTTATCAAAGGCTTGTGGTAGCTAAAATAAGAAATGTAGGTTTTGCGCTCAATATCATTTAATAATCTCGAAAACACTGCATCAATCGTAGTATTTGATTTTGTCGTTGATATTACTCTGTTATTTTGTAGAGATAAGGTGAATTTTCTTTTAAAAATTCAATCAATTGTAGAGATTTGTCTAAAGCAAAATTGACATTAAAATCTCAACTTAAAATCATAGGTATTTTATCATAATTTTTTTAGTAAAGTGGAACCTCTTGATGTGTATGGTAATAATGATCGATAAAGGAACTTTTTTTTATAATATCATCCAATTTTTTGTTCGGGGTGATATATACTGCAGCAATTATAATTCTTTGTCCATTATCTTTTCCGCATTCAGCCAAGCACAAATACCCCACCGAAGATTTTATGATACTACAAATATCGGATTGACTGACAGAAAAATTCATGGATGGCGTTGAAATGTTAACAACTTCGCTAGAATTTGATTTATCGCAACTCCTCCTGCTCTCATATTTGGTCGTTTATACTTCACAATGCATTTGAAATTAGGAATAGGAATTAGGAATTTGAATTAGGAGCTTTCATTACCCAGCCAAGTTTCTGATAAAACTAAGATATTTGAATTTGTTACTACTGGATATTTTAAGTCTACAGAGTGTGCTCTAAGACTTTGGCAATTAAAAGTAAAAATCGATAAGCCTTGTCTGTTCTTTATGAAATTAATCTAAATCTCGCATACGCTCATCATTTTTTTACGTGTCGCTTTGGTATCTTGACAAGGTATTCCAACAAATTCATGCGATTTATTTAAATTATCATCAGCTTGTAAGATTTCATCAACTTGATGATCAACAACTGAATAAGTATCACTAGTCGATTGAAGGTAAATTTTCTTCCGGGCTCTGTAATCTCGCATACGCTTAGCTGGCGTTCTTTTGCATGTCTCGTTGATATCTTGACAAGGTAATCCAACAAATGCATGCGATTTATTAAAACTATCATCAGCTAGTAAAATTCCATCATCTTGATGATGTACAGCTGAAGGAGAATCACTAGTTGATTGAATGCGAAATTTTTCCGGGCTCTGTACTCTCGCATACGCTCAGCTGGCGTTTTTTTGCCTTAGAGGTTCTTTTGCTGAGCTTTTGTAATATCTGATGCCCTTGTCTGGATCAAGAATCGGACTGATTTGATAATCATGACGGTGATTCTCAATATAAATACTGACTATTTTTTTTTTATTTGAAATAGCATTATCAGTAGATTTTGCCATTCTAAAATCTGGAAATTAATTAATTGCATTACAGTAAATTATATAGGTGATAATACTTTTTTGTAGAACTTTTAATTTAAAATTTAGATTTAAACAATCTATTGATTCAAGTCTGCTTCAATATTTTTTTATGAAATATGCGCAATCATACCTATATATAAAAATTAACATTTATGAACTAAGTGACAATCTATTTCATCCAAATTAAAAATTTTCTTTGTAATTTTTTTCAAATGAATTTAATAGTTGTTCCATATTTATAAACATTAATATTTGATGTAAATTAGTTTTATTTGTCTAAGATAAATTGATCCTTTAGTGTATAAATAAATAATTATAATTTAGTAATATTTACAGTAGATCAACGGGTTAAGATATCATAATTAAAAATTTTATCCATGTCTTATTATGTGTTTTCGATATAAAAGTTTTTTTGTCTTTTAACTAATAACTTTCATTGTCAATGTGTTCATTAATATATACTTATTATAGTTTACTCATATACAGCGAATATGATGAAAAGATTTTAAAATACATAGTAATGAAGTATTATATAACACGTTCATAAAATGTCACAGTTACAGATTTTGTAAACTAAAAATCTCGGGGGGAAATTCACGTTTGAAAAATAATTACTAATATTAACGATCTTTTACTGACTCACATGCGTTTGAAAATTAATCAGTAAAGCTGAATCAATTATTTTTCTAATGTTGTTAAGAGATAAATATTATTATACTTGAAAATTTATTTGCTACTTAAGTACAAATTATGTACTTTAAAAATATTAATTATTGTATTAAAGATATTTTATTTGTATAACCGATTTCTTGTTTATAGAATTGCTGTATTATTGGTACAAAAATAAAAATAAATATTAATATAAGAATCTCACGCGCCTTACGTCACCGCGTAACGCGTAACGAAATTTTTTCCCTACCGTGCCATAAGAAGTTAACTTCAATAACCTTTTTTTTTTTATCCTACGCCCGTCTTCAGTATCTCTGCCATTAGTCGACGAGTAGCCCAATAAAATGATGACAAAGCATAAAAAGAACTAAAATTTGTCTCCGTAGAGTTGTTTTCAAAAAACTTTAAAACAATAGGGCAGTGTCTGAGGTGGTCACCATCCATTTCACCCTGGATACACAGAGGGCACCAAGCAGAATCCTTTAGTCCAATGCGATATAAATGCCTTTGCAAGTAGTCATGTCCAGTTAGTAGACGAAAGCATGCAACTCCAACAGATCGAGGCAGGGAACTGGGAACTCTACCACTTTTGTTAAGCAAGATATTCCACCTTTTACCTGCAGCTGCTTCATCATACAGGGAAACTGTATTAATTTGCTGTTTACTGTAAAAGATTCGTTTGATGTTACGCAGAGGCAAGGGAGAGTCAGGTTGGGACATGTGAAATCCCTCTTTAGCAAGCCTATATGCTTTCTCATTTCCAGAAATGTTACAGTGGCTGGGAATCCACTGGAGGGCAATGATTTCTTTAGACTTCCCAGGTTCAGCCAATTTCATTCTACAGGAATTCACTTGTGCATTTTCATTATATCTTGACTTTATTAGAGACAAAATGGCAGCTTGAGAATCGATAAAAAATAAAATATTATGGTCAAATATTATGTTTTCCAATTTATCAATCGCAAATGATATTGCTGCTATCTCACTATCAAAATTGTCACAATACTTTCCAACAGGATAACTAATACTGAAAGCACTTGAATAGGCTCCAACACCAGCACTTTTAAGAGCATCTTCTGCTGAACCATCTGCGTATACATGGAACCATTTGTCAAGAGGATATCTGTAATGTATAGTAATAAGGGCAGCACTTCTTAAGTCACTTTATACAGCAAATTGTTTACCAACACTCCAAACAAGATCCAGGTGGCTCTCCAAAGACATCTGGCACATAATAGGGTTAAGTACGTGCGGGAAAACTTGGCGGTTGGGTGTAGGAATATCGAAAGTATCATAAAGATCATGAACAGTTGAAAGGAAAGACTTATGAGTTTTTAATCTTTCATTTGAGGGTCTATAATAATATAGGAAAGGGTTTCTCCTTCTTAAGATCTTTCCAACCAGATTCAGTGCACTTTTTTGACTCATTTCACTCAAAGGTTCTAAATCTGTCTGGAGTTCCATTGCATCTATAGGGGTTGATTTGGCCCCACCAGTGATTAAACGCAAACTTTAATAACCTAAATATTATTTGTCAAGTATTTTTTAAGCATGCTATTTATTTTGTAATTTATTTTTTGGCTAATGTAAGATGTTTTATGGCAATACAATAGAATTCCAGTTATTTAATGCGCTGTAAATAAAATGTTGGTTTTGGAAGATATTCTGAATTAATATTTATCTCATATTTACCCTTAATTCCACCTAAAATAGTAAATGTTAAATTTCCTCTACATCATGAAGAGGGGTGTCTGTTTGTTACCGACATTGTCATTTCTTCATCATTATTAAAGATTTAATTAAAATGTTTTCATAACAATACGGATTTTGATCAAGCGCTCAGATAATATTAAATTAGCAATTAGCTATTTGTTTTAAATTCCCTATTAGCGTTAAGCTAACTTCATTGCTATACAAAGACCTCAATTATTTTTGATGTTAGATAAATGTAACACGCTCATTGTTCAAATCATTTTCAACAAGAATAAATGTTAATTGCTTAATTCCCATCGTCATAGAGCCAATTAATTTTAAAATGAAAGTATGTACCCCATTAAACTCCTAATTCATTTATTACTTTATTTATTTACTTATTTTTATTTTAAGATTGGGTTGTGGTAATGAGAGGAGAGGATATATATATAGACGCTGAAGAATTTAAATCTATTTTTTAATTATTTACTCTCACTTTAAGGTATCCGTCTATCTTAAAATTGTGAATTTTGCCATTATTGACAAAACATTTTTTATGACTTTATTTTATAGGCAATCTTATTAGCTTTATAAAAATACCACATTTATTATTTTCTGTTCCCTAGAACAAAAACTACAAGTGTTTTAATAAAAGCAGAAGCTATTATTTTAAGCAAGATGGCATACTTTAAAAGCGTTTTACTCGAAATGTGTGCTCTTTTAAATGGTCAAATGGAAACAGCGATCGCTACAAATGTTTTGAAAATAATGAACGGAAATTGTTTCTGTATGGTCTGTATAACAGTAGAAGTGTTTCACTTGTCAGAGTTATCAGTCACTGTTTTATTACAAAAGTTACATCCATTATGTGAATATAATCACTGTTTTTTTAAGCAATTTCATATAATAACTAAGATAAAGTGCTCTAGTTTTGTAAAATTTAAAACATATCTTATAATGAAGGTCATTTTAAAAATGAACAACATTTCAGTACATCATAATGGAAAAACTGAAAATTTGTCCATACACTTTTGTTAAAGAATGGGCTGTGTTTATGCTATTTTTTTAAAAATTTTACAAATTTTTTCTCATTTATAAATAACGATTTCTTTTTCTCCACTTAATTTTAACATATTTTTCATAGAAAGAATAAAATAATCTAAAAACAACAAAAAATCCCCAAATCTCCATTTAAAAAAATTTGCAAGTAATCGGATACCTAAAGCAAGGCGATAGTCTAATTGTTCACATCTAAGTCATTCCGGAAACCTCTGATGAGTAAAAAGGATGAAGATATGTACTCCATATTTTGCTTTAGACTTCTATTAAAGGCTGTATTTTTACAAGCTTTTATTTAACTTACAATGTATGTATGTATGTATGTATGTATGTATGTATGTATGTATGTATGTATGTAATTTGTTCGGGTGGAATCTTGCAACTCAATTTTGAAGCTGATATCTTCAAACCATTGAGCTGAAATTTTGTATACAAGTTTAGTTTGGATGACAATGCATGTTTTGACCATTTATATTCCGATATTGCAATTAATTAAAAAGATATTAATTAAAAATGTTATGAAGTTTCGGGCGCCAACTTCAAATATGTCTGCATTGTTGTAATAATGTTATTGTTACAACAATGACAAAAGTTGGCGTCGAAAATCGGTTTACAGCCAAACTGGAATTTCATAACGTTGCGCTATTGACTGTATTAATTAACTTTGTCTAAAAAATAGTTACGTTTCTACAACGTATGCAATTTTTTTACAAATTTCTATCTATTTCCTTGGATTTAAATTCAAAAAAAAAAAGAAAAAAAGTAGAGCTATTTTTCAAGTAGATTGGTACATTGTATACCTTTCTCGACGCTGCCAAGTTTAATTAAGATGGAGTATTGTAGAAATTCTTTAAAAAAATTAACTAACTTTAACCTATGAAACTCAGACAAAAAATAATTACAGAATCGGAAAGATCATTTATTTCGTCCTGATACTGTGTAATGTTTTTTTTACAGAATAATAGTATTTGTATTTCTTACGATTTTTTTTAAATGAGTCAAAATCGATGCGTTTTTATAAAAGTAATGTCTAGATCGTTGCGTAGGAATTTTTTTTTGTTTAAATGAATTGACATTCCGTACTAAAACAGTTCATGCTAAGTTCTTTTCGAATCAGTCATTTAAAAAATAAAATGCCAAAAACTTTTTTTTTACTATATTTCAAAAAATAGTCAAAATTTTAATTAAACATTTAGAAACTTCATCATTTATGAACATAATCTCACAATTTTTTTTTCGTGTGTAGAACAATTTTACCCAAGATCTGTACGAAGATTGAAAAAAATTGCTTAAAAATTACGGATTTAAGAAAAAATTTGCGTTTTTCGTCTAGTACCCTTTTTGCAAGAATTCATTTAGCTAGACTGTTCGAAAATAACCGGCAAACATCGAGCAACAATGATACGTTGAATGAGATGAACAGACTGAGAAACCTGTCCAGTGATAACTAAAAAGTAAAAAATTAATTAAAAGTAAAAAAACCTTTTTAAAAACAAGCTTTTATTTAAATGCGCTAAAAAGAATAAAATAAACTTTTTCTTTAAAACTTTTTTTACTATCAACTTATAACGTCATTGCACAATTTATATGATATAAAAGCTTGTCGCGAGATTAACCTCTGCAGATAAACAAGTAAATTAAATAACTTGATCAGATTGATTTTAATTTGTAAAAATTTCAAACTAAGTAAATAAGAGTACTTTAATCCGCGACAAGCTTTTATATCATATAAATTGTGCAATGACGTTATAAGTTGATAGTAAAAAAAGTTTTAAAGAAAAAGTTTATTTTATTCTTTTTAGCGCATTTAAATAAAAGCTTGTTTTTAAAAAAAGTTTTTTTACTTTTAATTTATTTTACTTAAGAAGTTAAACTGTATCGCTAATATGTTAATTATCAAAATTTCAGTAACTCTATCAATTCACGTCAAGCAGTAGAGAAAGGTCTTTTTTTGTTAAGACAAATGATACCCTCGTATTATATGCACAGTGTCAATGACATCAGCGAAAGGCGCTAAGGGTTCGGATAACTATAAGAGTATAAAAAGTAAAACAAGTGAGTTATTAATTAGTACAGGGCAAGTAATAAATTTTAAAAAATTGTCTGGGGTGAAAGACATTATCATTTGTTATTAAGTGAAGTACAAATATATCCCCACATTTTAAGAATTAAAAAAAACAACAACAAATAAATAGATATTCGTAGTCTGTGTTATATAAGGATTTAAATTCAAAAAAATTTCAGGAAATGAGTTAATCTAATCGTGGGTTCAAGTCCTAATGCGACTGAAGACTGGCAATACAAAGATGTTAATGCAGCGTTTCTCAAACTGAGGGGCGGTGCGAGTATATTAGGAAGTCGAAAAAAAAGATTACTTTAAAAAATTAAAAATTTACTCAAAATAAACAAATAAAATATATTCTGGCATAATAAAAAAATAAAATACACATTTACATTGATGTTACACTTACTCGTATAAATATATATCTGTACTTGTGCAATGTATCTTATAATTAATTTAAGAACTAAGTCAAGAATACTAAATTAACTACAAAATTAAGAACAAGTTTAATATTTACCAGTGACCCCAAGGTCTAGTCATATATAGAATTATATACAAAAATTAACACTTATCTTGGTAATTTGTATGGTTTACAATAAATCCCTAAATTCCAATTATAAAATACAAGATTTGCTCCCTAATCCCACCATTTTTTTAACACGTAAGCGAGTGCCTGTGGTATATCGGGGGGGGGGGGAGTAGAAAAGTAATAAATAAGCAAATCCTCTGAAATAAGTAAATCTGTCTCGAACTCTGCCAGGGTCCTTTTATTGCACTCCGAAGCCCCGGGAGTAGTTTTATGGATAGCAGTGCACAGTAAAAATCGTACTTTGTAAAGACGTATATATACGTCCGGGGTAATTAACGCACTGGCTGAGCATGAGATGTTTGTATACGCTTGTGTAACTTAAGTGGTTAAAGCCGTATTGCGTAGCTTTAGCGTCAAAGTATATTATTGAATTGAATTCATTGTTTTTACATGGGAGCGCTATGAAAATAATGATTAAATATTGATTTGCAATTATTGAAAGTTTTAAAGAACTGGGTTAATGCACATTATATTTGTATCAGTTTAAAGACTTATAGAGCTTTGGCGATACTTGAAAATTTGGAAATGATATTTGATTAATGATAGAATTAATCATTTACAAAGACGAACAGATTGCTACACAAAGACAAAGCGGCGTATATATGTAGCAGATAAATGATGAAATTGGGGATTTGATCTAATCATTTATGGATATGGTAAATTAACGGAGGATGTTAAAATAAAAACTAGTTGGGTTATTTCCCTAAAAAATGTCCGTAATTTGATCCAATCCCTGAACTGTTTCAGTGAAAAGAGAAAATAATATTATTAAAAGAGTTTAAATATATGTTTTTATTAAATCATGTCTTAATTAAATGTAGAGTAAGTAATACAATCGTCAGTGAAGTACAAAATATTTATTCTTTACTAATTAACAAACGAGAAATATATACTTTAGCTGATACGGTTTTAGTAAAATTTTATTATTTTTTCATGAATTAAATTAATTAATAATTAAAAATATTTTCATTCAATTTTATTCAAACACGTTGTTGATTTGTTCAATTGCGAGTTCCAAATTACATTACCTTTTTAAAAACAACTCTTTTTGTTTTACATAGTAATTTGTATTGCTCACACGGACACTCCATAAATCCTTGATCTCCAAGTAAGGATAATGTTCCTGCAAACTCATCCAGACTAATTTTTTAAGGGGACATAGTGCAATTTAAGCATATTTTTAATTTAAGAATTTTCAAAACTTTTTTGGGTGCCTCCTATGTGTGCATACTATGTAAAACAGATTTTGTGCTCAAAATTTCATAAAAAGTTAGCCATTTAATTTTTTAAGGAAAAAACTTAAAATTTGTGAAGTGAATTTATAATGCTACTTCTCCTACAAAAAGTTACGTACAATCGTGAAATTTGATTTACACATACATCAAATCATGTATAACAAAATTTGGTACGGGTTTTGCGATAACAATTTTGGTATTTTTACAATAATTTTTTTTATGAATGCTTATTGAAAATTCTTTAAAAAAATTATTAATTCTGAGTTCAGTTATTTTTAAAAAAAATAAGTATTGTTTTGATTCAAAAATGCATACCAACTCTTTTTACATGCACTATTAGCAATATGTAAGAAAAATTAAAGCATTAGGCACAATAGAAAAAAAGCATTAGCATTTTAAATGAAGACAAACTTATTATTTTATCTTTCTGAAATAAGTAAGCTTAAAGTTTTGATTTTCCATAGAGAGAAGTGAATAACAACGAAAAGCTATCATTATTCTACATTTTTTTAAGTTTAGAGCTTTCAAATTTTGTGAGGTTACAAAAAAGTATATAAAAATAATTCAGGCTAAAAAAATTAGATTTGATTTTTTGACCGATTTTTTTCATTTCAATCGTACTGTGTCCCCTTAATAATTAATTAATTACATTCATGAATTTTTAAAAAATTTTTTACTAAAAAAAATATTAGCTGTAGTGTTTATTTCTCTTTTGTTAATTAGTTTCGAATAAATAACTTGTACGTCAATGACTGTTGTATTACTTACTCTACTTTTACTAAGGTAAGGTTTACTAAACACATTCAACAATGTTATTTCCTTTTTTCACTAAAGCAGTTCAGGGATTTCATCAAATCACTGATTTTCTTCAGGGAAATGATCCAACGAATCTTTGTAACCCGGCACTTCTCGCGTAGAGTATGTCATACCCACCGTCTAACTTTTTCAACGCTCCATCTAAACCTTTTTTGGAAAACAGATAGTTTTCGTATAGCTGACTTTAAAGTCACATCTTTTGAGGTGCATTAGCGTGTAGCGGAAATCTAAATATATATTTTTGGATAACGCCTTTTCGGGTATGTCATACCCTGCTCGTGAATGACCTTTATATTTCTGAACGTTTTAAATCTTCCTTATGCTATGGCGTATTATTGTAGTTATGATGAAGAAATGTGCTATTTAAGTAATTTAATAGATACACTATATGGCCAAAAGTATCCGGATACCCCTTAAAAACGGTTCTGGCGAGTGACGCAAATTGATACGTAATTGAATGCTATAAAAGTGTTGGTAGTGGTTTGTCAGATTGTATTTATTTGTTTGTGAGGCAATGAGTAAGTCAAAGGAGTCTGTCTGATCGTGGCAGTATAGTGGGATGCCACCTTTGTGGGAAATCAGTTCGTGAGATTGCGGACATTCTACAGAAGCTTAAATGTATTGTGAGTGATGTAATAGTGAGGTAGAAACTTCGAGGAAGAGAAACGGCAGAAAAACGAACCGACAGGCTGAAAATACTTGGTGAACGCAGCCGCAGAACTCTGAAAAGGAGAATCGCCGTTGAATAAGCGTCAACGCAGAATCGTTGACGCTCATTCCAAATGGTTAGAAGTGTATCCTATGAAGACAACCACAACCAAGAAAACCATCGAGTGTCTTCGAGATACTTTTGCAAGATTCGGATTACCTAGGGTACTTGTCAGCGATAATGGATCTCAGTTTACATCCTATGAATTTCAGCGATTTATGCAAAGAAATGGAGTTAAGCACAAAACTAGTGCATCTTTCAAACCTTCTAGTAATGGACAAGCAGAACGCTATGTTGCTACTTTAAAGCAGTCATTAAGAGCTATGCATAAATATATATATATATATATATATATATATATATATATATATATATACGAATGTACTATACAACAGAAATTAAGTACATTTTTAGTGCAATACCGAAAAGCTCCTAATGCAACTACAACATATAGTCCAGCCATGTTATTCCTAAAAAGAGACATTAGAACTAGGATAGATTTACTTTTACCTGAATTGAAAACAAGAAATCAGGATAAGTTACGAAGAGATAATTTCGAGATAGGAAATTTGATGTTGGAGATCGAGTGGCTGTGAGAGTTTACAGAGCAGCTAATACTAGATGGAAGTTTGGTACTATTGTAAACCAGGATGGGGTGCTCCACTACATCATTGATGTTCAAGGAACCTTGGTGAGACGACATGTTGATCAGATCCGTTCAGTAGGTGATCAAGTGCAAGAAAACATCATCCCAATTATTCACCAGAGATTTCCATCAGCAGAGGTTCGAGAAAACAACTCTGATATTCACCATGCAGAAACGGTGGAAGATATTTCTAAGGATCCGAACAAGGAATTGGGTTCATCTTCCGTACAAGGAGTGCCATCAACTGTTGTTGTGGTTCCAGATCTATCACAGTCTTCAGCTACAGAGACTGACTCCGAGACGAAGAGTCCACCAGTTCCAGACAGGCCACTTCCTAGGCGTTCCGGGAGAATCAGGCGACCTCCGGAGAGACTTGTTCTTTAAGGAGGGAGGAGATATGGAATATTTGACTGCAACCAGTTAAAGAATGTTAACGGTGACTGTGTGGAGGTTTGTATATAAATACCGCGGAACTTCTGTAAATATTCTGTAAATATTAATGGTTGTACTATCCAGCAAGATAGTCATTAAACTAAGTTAAGAAGTAAATGTGTATCTAATTATGTTGAACCCACATAAACACGAAAGTAGTGAAACAAAATTGCAATTCCTCGTTGGTGGAAATTCCTCAGGAGTTCCAAAGTTCATCAGGAATTAGTGTTATCAGCAGGACTTTCATTTGAGAGTTAAAAAACTTGGGATTCCATGGCCGTGAAGCTGCTCACAAGCCAAGCATCACTCCACAGAATGCGAAGCATCGATTGCAATGGTGTAGAGCTCACCGTCATTGGGCTGTGGACATGTGAAAACTGTTCTTTGGAGTGAAGAATCTCGCTTTACAGTCTGGCAGTCGGATGGACGCGTCTGGGTTTGGTGGATGCCCGCCGAACGTTTCTTTAGTGACTGCATTGTGCCGACTGTTAAGTTTGTTGGTGGAATCATAATGGGGGGGGGTGTTTCTTGTGGTTTGGCCTGGGTCTGTTAGTTCCTGTGGTTCGAAATATGAACTCTGAGATGTATGTGGACATTCTGGACATTGCTGCACTCCCAAATCTATGGCAATATTTCGGGAAAAGCCCATTTCTCTTCCAGCAGGATAACTGCTCCAATCACACATCGAGGCTTTCACAGACATGGTTTGATGAAATGGGTGTTCAAAAACTGTACTGGCCTTCTCAGAGCCCAATCTAAATCCCATAGAACACCTTCGGAACGAATTAGAACGCAGATTACGTAGCCAGCCAAATCAATTATCATCACTACAAGCACTCACTTCAGCTGTGATAGATGCCTGGAAGGCAATTCCTATGGTCACCTATCAAAAATTGGTGAAAAGTCTTCCCAAACGTGTGCAGGATGTCATCCTTGCAAAAGGGGGACCAACATCATATTAATATGTGCCTCAGGACGCTCTAAGTCCATACCACTGGGTGTCGGATACTTTTGACCAGATAGTGTACAGTATTTAATAGATATAGTGCAACAGTATTTTCGGATGAAGAAATTCCCTCCGCGTTTATGATAAGGGAGAAACAAATGATGAAGAATATAACAGCAAGTATTATTCCTGTACTGAAATAGATCTAGATTTAGAAGAGGGAGACACTGTTGAAAATAAATGTTTATATGTAGAGACGCAATAAACATTTGGGAAAAACGTAATTTTAAAGGAGACAACTGGTACATATGTTATCCACTTTCGGATCCCCTTTTGAAAAAAAAACTATTGCTCGAACTATAAGAGACAATAGAAAAGAAATACCAATTTTTTTTAATTTGAAGAAAAGAGAAGTTTTTACTATTATATATGTTTAGTTTTAAAAATATACAGATTAAAAAAATATTAAGAACCTGTGAAATGATCGCATTTACTCACGACGATATAAAAGTAGTGTACAAACAATATAATGAATGCCCTTATAAAAAGAGCAAGAAAACTAAATTTACGTGTGAAAAATGTAATAAACATGTCGTATTTCCTTTTAAATTTTATTTATAAATGTTACGGTAAAGACGGAATGTAAATCCTCTTTTGTATGAGATACGATGCGTGAGAACTTTCGGTCGTTTTTTTTCGTGTGAGAGATGCCGGGTTAAATTTAACATCTTCAGATAATTGATCATGTTTCTTAGGGATGTGATCAGATCCACAATTTAATCATTTAACTGCGATATATAAACAAAGAAGTATTATAATAGTTTGTTTACAATAGTGTGTGAAACGCTCTCACATAAAAAAACCGGTACTTACGTATTATCACAACAATCGCCAACGTTCAAGATAACTCGCATAATTGGCATCGCCTTTTTTGCATGTGACGTATGCGCTGAACAGACAATTATATGCTTCGTTTCATATAATGTCTCCAATAGGTTGCGATAATACGTAAATACCAAAAGAACTTTACAACGATCATGAAACGGCTCTGTATAACGATTCCATTACCCGGAACTCGTACAACGGTTCCATTCACAGTTAAAGCATAACCAGATTCTGAACTTGTCTGCACTCTCTTTTTACTCCCCTGAATATTGTTTTAAAGATCCCTTATATATCGTGATGGTAATTCCTACAACGATCTCTACTAGAGTTTTCTCGACAAATTTATCGTATTTTTCGCGAACTTTATCAGCAAGTGCCAAATTTAACAAGTCGCTATTATTGTAATTCTAGCCGCATTTTCTATGGTTAACAATATTTTTTTCGTAGTTAACATGGGTGATGAACTATGCCTGTAAAACTCAATGTTTCCACAAAGACAGAATTGCTGCAAGGAAAATAACATTACAGTATGTTGCGTACTTCAGTATACGAGTAAATTAAACACTCTTTTCAAATTCATTCCACAAGAAAGTCTCTGCAGTAATTTAGATTTTTTGCACTAGGTGGAAATTTAGTAATCGTGTTATCTTCAATCGGTGATCATTTTTGTTTATGTTGAAGCAATAAGACATGAAATTGTGGAATAATGTCTACTTTGGGAAGCATGAAAATAAATCGTCTCTATTCAATGCATTGTGATAAAAATTGTGCAGCCAGTAGGAATGTAACGCTTACCATTCCTCCTAATCACTAGAAGGGGGGAATTTTTGAAATACATGGCATTAAAGTAGCTTGACTACCAAATGTTAGTGAAGGAATTCGTAAAAAAAACCACACTTCATTTGTTACAATAATTTATAAATAGTTAAATACTTTTGCAAAATCCTTTTAAAGATACACTATTATGGAAAACTAATTGTTTTAAGCATCACACCTGTTTTCTACACTTGAAAGTAGAGCCTCAAGAGGATTTTTAAGGCTAGACAAAAAAAAGTAAAGTCTAAGAGAAACACAACTCTTGGATAAAATTCACTCAGACAAGAATTCAAAGAAAGCAGTGGTTTGTTTGTTCCTTACCTCCTGTTTAAAATGCTGCAGTTCTATCTGCATAATTTGTAAATATTAGCTGTTAATTCGGTGATTACAACTTTGTAAGTTTATTTCCCTTTGAGCCTAATGCATTTCGCTACAGTTCCCATTCAGCACGGTAAAAATTCCTTAAAGTGCTTAAATAAAGATTAAACACATACATTCCTTATATTAACTATGTTTATTAGAGTGTAATAAATATTAAATAAATATTCAGTTATGCCACTATTTATTTTTAACATATTAAACATCAAGTTCAATAACTTTAATTTAATCAAATTTAATATATTGTAATTCCTTTTTAATATTCGGAGTTCTTTTCAAGAAATTACTAACAAGATGGTTAGTTTAAATTATTTTCTCGATACTATATTTTAATAGAGGGATATATATCTTTCACACGTTAGTTTTTTTATTGGATAGTACAGTTTTTACTTTCCATTATTTAGATTCACATAACTTTTAACCTTATTTGGACTAAATTATCCCATATTTTATGAATTAATTATAAACAGAAAAATATTTCTTAAGGTGACTGACTCATACGCTTTTGCAAAACCATGATTCTGAATATAATGAGTAATGTTTTGAGCAAAAAAACATATTTAAACATTAAAAAGGAAAAATTAGAGAGATAACTTAGAAATATATTTAAAAATTAATTTACTTGAATAGTTGAAATCCAAGCAATTTTTGCAGAACCGTTTATAATTTTCTTATTTAACATCATTATCTGCGACTAAATCATTGTTTCGTTTTTATAAAATTTAAGATAATATTTCTAAAAATAGATAGAGAGAGAGAGAGAGAGAGAGAGAGAGAGATGTAGGTTACTTTCCCCAAAAGGCATTTTAATAATGTTAAAATCAAAAGAGTCTCTTTTATCAAAAATATTACTAATTAGTAGATTATCCTTAACATTTAGTTGTAGGTCTAAAAAGTTTGCAGACTCATTATTATAATTGATTTTTAATAATTTCAGATATTGTGGATAATATTTAAAACTAGGAGCATAACTTACTATATCACTAAAGATGATTAAGTCATATATGTATGTAAAAAAGTAACAAGAATCGAAACTAATGCTATCATATTTCATAAAAGTGCAAATAAATATTGGCCAAACATTTACTAGCAGGCTCGACCCTCCTTGTGGAAGACCTTTAATTTGCTGATAACAAGAGTTATTGGGAAAAATATGATTTTCATTTAGTACTAGATGAATAATAGAAAGATATTTATCATACTTAGTTAATTCAAAGAATATTTGTTATAGGCTATTTTGAGAATTTTAACCATGTCCCCAATATCTATGGAATTAAATAAATCCGCTTCTTCAAAAACACGGTTTTGGACATAATCAGTTACCTTAACTCTATTATGAAGTAGGGCTTGAAAGTTCTTATGGACTGAGTCTATAACTTTAACAATATTACCCATTTATTTAACTATTGAAACACAGCCTCAATCGAAATAAAACCCTTGTACAACAACACACTTTCGCCGTGGTTAGTAAGGTCATCGAAATATCGCTGGAATAAATTTTTAACCATGTCCTTTAGTTGATCCTGCGATACACTATTAATTTCATCCAAACATTGATCTTCATTTAAAATACGGAGAACGGTGTTGACACAACCAATGCATTTCAATATCCCCAGTCAGTATCCATTGATACGTGGTCGAGGTTATCCCAAATATGTGATTCTGCTATTGTTTGAAACCCATTCTTATAAACCCCAACATAGACTTTTTTAGATGTTTTTAGCAGTGCAGAGGAAATCTACTGACTTCCAAAGCGTTTGTCGTCTTCGACACTTTCCCTGCCTTCTCAGAAAAGTCGATGCCACTAAAATGCTTACTTCCTCAATAATATATATCATAGCCTCACCCATACTTCAAATTTTTTAAAGTCTCCGTAGCACTTTTTCCCATACAAACCCAAAATTTATTGATTATCTGCTGAAAAAAACGCAATTTCTTTCAATCGCCGACGGCTTCTACAAAATACGACGACGTGGCGACCCACCGACCACGTGATATGTAGAAAACTTTAAAAAAAATAGGGTAAGAATGCAATAGTACAAAAATGTTATTTTATCGCCGTTCACTCTATTCAAAAATTTTTTCACTTTATAGTTTCAGCCCGGAAACTTTTCAATCCTACCTCCTATATATATATATATATATATAATTTTCTCTGTTTTTTCCTCTATATCGACTTCTTTTATTTCTACTGGCCGCTTACAAGTTCGAAACTTGTCGTTCAAGTACGGTGCTGTATTATTAAAAATTGCTATTCACTGGAAAACATGACAAAATTAAATAAAATTCCACTCTTTCAACCCACTCTCTCCGCCCCACCTATTCCATTAATGATTACCTGATCTAACTTTCACACAATTTAAATTTTAAATGGTTACAAAAATGACTGGAAATTAAAGTATTAAACTATCCTAAGAAAACTTTTTTTCAAAAATTGACAATTCTTTTTATGCTTTTATTTCATAGGCCATCTTATTAGCTTTATAAAAATACCAAATTTTTTTATTTTACATTTCCTAGACCAAAAACTATAAGTGCTTTAGTAAAAGCAGACGCCATAACTTTTCACAAAATCTCAAAATTTAAAAAGCGTTTTACTCGAAATGTGATTTTTTTCGAAAAGCTCAAACGGGGACTACGATTGCTCAAAAAGTATTTTAAATAAAGTGCTGAAATTTTTTGTGTATATTCTGTATAACAGTAGAAGTGTTTTAACTTTCAGATTTATCAATCACTGTTGTCTTTTATCATGAAGGTTCTTTCAAAAAGGAAGATCAAAGTAATACATCAAAATTGAAAAATTGAGAATTTGTTCATAAACTTATTGTACAGAGCGGGCCTTTTCCTTACGTAAATTTTTACCAGTTTTTTCCAATTTTAAAAGAAGTAACTTATTTTTCTCTTCTTAATTTTACACTTTTTTTTTACTTAAAATGTACTAAATAAATTTAAAAACCATAAACAAATCTCCATATCTTCATTTCTTTTCTCAAAAAGTCATCACAAGTAATCAGATACGTTAATAATAAGAAATTTATTTATTACTCCTTTCTAAATGTATTACTTAAAAGGAGTCTTAATGGTTAATGATATTTAATGATAAATCGGCTGACAATCCCATTTAATTTTTTTATATTGTTTGGGATTTTATTAGTGTATAATTAAAATGTATGCATAATTAAATCGCTAAGAGTTTTAAACAAATGCACTAACTTTCTAAAGAAACGAATGATTAAAATTGTTTTAATGCCTCAAGTGTTTTTTCATTTTTTCTACCGATTGTCGAATATTAATTGCTAAATCATATTGTGTATACGTAACTCCGGCTTTTCTTTAACAATAAGTTTTGGTTTTCACTTCTATATTTAATGCTAAACGCAAATGAAATATTACTCTTTGTGTACCTACATAACAGCATATTCCTATCTTGCGAATAATACTTTTTATTGTATATTGAATGTGTTTCAATATTGAATGAGTAATTATTTTTTGATATTGAATTTTGTCACGAGCTAATTTTTGGTAACATTTTCTGACGGATCAATTCTCGGCTTTTCTTTAATATAATCATATTCAATATGTGGTATACCAATTCGAGTTTAATCCCAGGCAAACCTCTGAAGAAGATTATTCAGATTAAATCGGCTATATATAGTCTTGGATTTCAAGCTATAGAGAAAGCAAGTAAAGATATATAATAGATTGCTACTGATAAGGTATTATACCATTTTATTGTGTATTTCAGAGTTTGGATAGGTTGTGACGGATCTGTACGGTTTCACTAACCTCCTCAATAATTCTTTAAAAATTTATATATTTCAACCAATCCCCACCGGGAGCCAAAGCGTGATTTATGCAAATGAGAAATATTATATAAGTTCGGGATTCGCGGGTGAAAGAGAGAGAGTTGTAAAGTGAAGAGTTAGATTTTTGAAGTAAAATGAATTGAAGCATCGTTAAATCAACACGTAGTTGTTGACAGATTTAGTCAGTAGTGACGCGACGAGCTAAGCTGATGAGTTAAAGATTGAAATTGGAATGTCGAGTGTGGATCCTAAACATTAGCCGATTCAGTCCGGAATACATCCTTCACCACGACGGACCTGCTGAATTGTACAAGATTAAGGTTAGTGATTTAAAATTTGTGAATACGTGTACGTGTGTTAGCTGTAATTGTACGTGCTGATCTTTCATGGATTCAGTTCCGATTCCTAGTTCCGCTAATAGTAACCCCTCTTATACTCCACTGTGTTTTATTGTTCTTAAATTTGAATCGTGTGTGTATAAATTGCCTTGATTAAGAGGTATCAATAAATATAGTGATTTGTAATGATGTCTCTTGAATTCGTTAATCCCCCTACACGTCCAGAAACAAGTAACGGTAGACGGGGAGATGATAATTTTAGGTGAGGTTATATGTCACGACAAGGTGAAGGAATTAAAGTGACGATTGGTCACTAAAGTTTAATTATTGATGAGATAATTGGGTATATATATAGTAGATTTGATCCTGAAATATAAGAGGTTCGATGTTTATAGTTTTCTCATAATTCGCGCATCTCGTTATTAATCCACTTTTTGCTTTTATTGAGGGCAGCTCATCTCGTTTAAATTATTTGAATTGTGTTGATAAATTGTGTGTTCAATAAATAGACAGATTATTGATGTGGCTATTCATCCTGCCGTTCTTCCCAAAGCTCTAGGTGGGACTGAGAGAACATCTCATCTCGTTTAACCCGCGATTACTCGCGCGGGGTGCTGTGTACACCCCAGCAACAAGAAAATCCTCCTAGAATTCCACAAAGAATACGCAGAATCATGACTTTTTCTGCAGCTGCACATTTTGGGTCATTGAACCTTCAGGCCCGATGCAATCACTCTCGCTCGGACGATTGAAACGTAATGACCTTCAAAATTTATCTGGGGTGCTGAGAGCACCCCGCGAGTGATTGAGTTATATTTTCGTTCTCTATGCATCTAAAATAGGGTAAGTGTTTCATTCTTTCCGTTAATATATATATATATATATATATATATATATATAATTTCGTTTCTAATATATTAATAGGCATGTATATTTTGTTTAAAATTTCAATAATTGTAGTATAAAAATAATATAAAATTAAAAATGATTGTAAAATATGATTTTCTGTTAAAATTTTTTAGAACTTTCAGAAATTAAGGCAAAAAATCCATGGGAAAGGGAGCAACAGTGACTCGGTCATCTATTAGATACTGTATCGACAGATTCTGAGGATGTACTAAGTGATTTCGAAGACTGTAATTTCAGAAGTGCACCATATTAAACAATCTGTTCATCTCATGGATACGACACAAGAATTGGAAGAAACTTTGAGCAAGAAACAACAAATAAATTCACGTAAAAAATATTTAACAAAAAATTCAAAAGTAGCTTTACTGACAAAGAAAATAGTAAAATGATTATTAATTCACCAAAAAAGGGGCTCTGCACTGTTTGTCCACGGGTGAAAGATTTAAAAACCAATTGTGTTTGCCTTCAATGTAAAACAAATATGTGCTTAAAGCATATGAATACAGTCTGCTCTGAATGCTTGGGAAATGATTAAAATATTTGTTTTCTACTTTCAACTATCCTTAACATTAATTACAAAGTAAGTTTATTACTGGAAAAAATGTTTTGCTTGTGTTTTATGAAAAAAATATAAAATTATATGTTTTAAAATAAAAATTTTGTAGGTTTAGTTTAAATTAATATTAGTCTTATTTGTGCGCAATAAATTTAATAGTTTTATTTGCATAATACAAAAAACATCTTGTACTTTATAAATATGTATTATAATTGACTTAAATTTTTTTTCATTCTTTAATACACGTGTTAAAAGTTCGGGGTGTTCTCTACATCACGCGAGTAACGACTGTAGCAAAAACAGGCACGAGTGACCGCGGGTTAAATTATTTGAATTGCGTTGATAAATTGCGTGTTCAATAAATAGATAGATTGTTGATATGGCTAGTCATCCTTCCCTTCCTCCCACTACTCTAGGCGAGACTGAGAGAACATTTCAGTCCTTACAAACTAAGTAAATATTAAAGTGAATTACTATTTTGAGAGGATAAAGCCAAATACAAATGCCACGCATAAATTTGAGACATTCAGTTAAATTATTTAATAATTTTAGTATAATAAATTCCTTTAATGTGATAAATCTGCTTTAAAATGATGTACAATGGAATTGTTAAACAGTTGTTAGCAGTTCACTCATATGTCATCAAAGAAAATACACATTTAAAAATGTTTATTATGCCCATTTAAAATGTTTATTATTCATACTTTTATCCATATTAAAAGTTACAATCTGTATATTTGTGAATAAATTTTTAGTTCATGAACACCTAATATATTATAAGTTTATTATTGTTTGTAAAACATTATACATAATATACATTTACTAGTAGTAATATATTTAATATGCAGTGATATATTTATGCTTATATAATAGTTGCAGTGTATGTTGCATATATATTCACATATATTTATATATACTATAAGTTACCAGTTTTTAATTGCATTTTTCTCTTATCAAACTATTTTTCCAGTCATGTTACTTCTTCCGCTGCGAAGAGAATTAAGGATTTTATTAGATCTTTTATGAACCCTTAAATGTATATAGTTGCCAACAGGCGTTTAAAAAAGTGTATGCATTACATAAAATACGCTCTAATTATGGAGATGACATCTGAGTTGATCCCTCTCCAAACTTCCACACTACACCAAAGTGAAAATTTTAAGTCGGGACAGATTCAGCGTTAATCGTTTTTTCTAAGGCACTGGTCTTAAGTGGCACCGTAGCTCGAACCCAATAGTTTGGGACCGTAGATCAATGAGGAGGGGGTGCCACTACTATTGGATCCTGATCAATGAGTATCATTGATTAGGACCCAATAGTAGTCGCACCGTAGCTCGAATACGAGTTTGGGACCCTGATCAATGCGTTACAGCGGTCAGAATGAGAACGCTTACTGTAACAATATTAATATTTATATTTAGTTTTTAGCGCGTTTTTCACGTAGTGTAAAAAAGAGCTATTATGACGCAAATTTCGTCTTCGTCTTCGGCCTCGTCTTCGTTCCATATTTTGTCGTACCTTTTTCTCAGCCAATAATTAACCAATTGACCTTGGGTTTTCGGCATTTGGTCGCATTTGTGCCCTAGATGAGCCGAATCATATTTAAATTTAATAATTAGAAAATTTTTTAAAATTTGTTTAAAAAAATTTTCTTAATTTTTTTTTTTAAATATAGTTCAACTTTCTGTTAGTAAAAAGTTCATATTTGCATTATTTTAAAATACAACATGTGAAAAACGCGCTAAAATTAATTGGCCATGCTAATGATTGATATCTTGTTTTATAACGTTTGGAATGTGTAACATATTTGTTACTGATATATAACCCCCCTTACAATTATAAGTAGGTGCTATATTAGTAGGGTTTTAGGAATTAAAAAAACAGAGATAGAGAATATCGATACGATTAATTATATAATGTTTTCCATGAAACAAGCATAGTGGAGATGGTGGAGGGCATGTCCAAGGGAAAAGAAAGAAAACCGTGTGATGAAAGCACGCAGGTTGCGATCTCTACGATGTTATTTGAAAAGAGTCGTTCATGTTCGAAGGGAGGGAATTCTCCAATGAGAACCAGAGAGCTTGAAACTGCGGACAACTATGAGGAGTTAATTTAGTGCTAGGGAGAATTGCTTAAGCTGGGGAAGCCATCAAATTAATTACTAATTTAAATATCTATAATAATCAATCCTATACTTAGATTGATGATTAAACCTACACCAATGATAATTGGTCAAAATTAACTCGTCTGTTAGATTCACACTTGATCTCTGGTAGCTTTAGCTATTATATTTTAACGATTTAGCTTCAGCATGACAACATTCGCCCCCCTCTCTCTATCTTCCCTCTTCTCTTGACTTCAAATAGCAACAACCACTAACATAAAACGTGATTCCTTTGCAAAATGTGGTTTTATAACCATACAACGTTAAAAAAAAAAAAAGGAGTTTTCCCTAGATGATTAGTGTGAATCGCGAATAGAATCCATTATAAATACATTCGAGTCTTAAAGTGCTAAGTGCTCCAGATTTAAATTTCTTAGTTCTTTTTGTGCATGCTTTTAAAAATCTGGTACTTATAATAAAGAAAGAATTTAGTCTTTTTAGTTCAAAATTTTTTAGCTCTTTTTCACAGTTTTAATTTTATGAATGAAAAAAAAAACTTATCTTTAGGAGACTTATCTTTATAATTCTACTTATAGTAGGATTTTGAATTCTAAAGATATACACTAGTGTTCAAGCAATTTCTTGGTCAGAAGACTTACTTGATTACTAATGAAGAAGAAAAACAGTGGAAGAAACTTTAAAATTAAAGAAAGTTTCTTTTAGACGTACTATCAATTAGCATAGGAAGAATGCTGATTACAGCCTCTTGATATTTTTGAAGAGTCCAATTGGTTTTAAGACTCTATGACCCAAATGCGCAAATTGCATTATCTATTGTTTAAGATCTTTTTTTTAAATATAAGAGTACCCTATTTCTTAAATGATTTTAGAGACAATAACATTAAGCATTATTAATATTATTAGATTATATTCTTAATTTGATTTTGAAGAAATAAACTGAGTTTGACAAGCCAGTATTTATATTTTGTTTTTAAATAGTGAAACTTTAGAAGCATTTTCAGTTTTTAGTGTGAGAAAAATACATCTAAAGTTCGTAAGGGCAAGGTTTTTTTTAAACTCATTACACGCCGAAATCGTCCTTCTAGAGGTTTCTCACAGTTTTGCAGGGCAATATAAATACAAGAAAAAAATACTGTTTGGGGATTATTAGACCTACGTATTTAAACTCTTAACTGTCACCTGCTCATATATCCGTCTCTCTCAACCGGTACGTTAGGTTTCCCGTACGTATATATACGTCTTTCCGAAATACGTTATTTTCTTTGCACAACTATTAGTAAAACTATTTGAAATATAAAAAATGAAATGTGCAGCATATGCGAAGGATTTACTTATTTCAAAGGAAAAATTGCTTATTTGAGCCTTTTCTTTTTACCCCAATACATCGCTTACGTGAGCCTTTCTGAAAAACGGTTACATTGAGGAGTGAATACTATAAGTTTATTCGGTAGTTAAAGGGTTAAAATTAACTAGTAAGTTTATTTTGTTGAGTACAGATCCGTGTTAAATATGGAGTTTGTAGAAATCGACTTCAAAGGGGCCATGTAAGCGTAAAAGATAAATATATTTCAGTTTTAAAAATTTAATTCTTGTCATACTTAAATCAAAAGGCCAGAAATATAGAGATTTTTTTGAATACATCAAATCCTTAATGATAGGAAGTTAGATAAAATAGTTTAAGAACAATACGCATCCATAAAATATACTGAAACACCCAGTGAAACTGGCGTGTAATGGACTAGTATATATGTATATTTCGCTGCTTTGAAATATTAACAAGCCCTTTAAATAAAATTCAGTATCAAAGACTAAATTATTCTTAAAGAGCAGATCGGATGTTTAGTCTTCAGTATTTTCTTTTTATTGTTTATTCTCTGTACGTTTTGGCTTACCTACAATACATTTTCATAAGCTAAGTCTTTCAGAAATATTCTTTCATGATAATCAAGTAAAATCAATTCCTGAGAGTTCACTTTATTTGAGGAATTTAATGTAACTAATTATCTAGATTCTTCATCTGGATTATTTATTAATGAATGGCTTTAGGGAGAACATTTGAGATCTCAAATATTTTTCTTGTGGCGTTAATGTAACCAAATTTGAAACAATTATTTTACTGTAATTAATTGCTCTGTTATACTTTTGCTGGAAATTCACATTCTAGTGATGTATTAATATATTATTTACTTTAAACGTTCGTTTCCCAAGCAGCGTAATCGGGCTGTTGAGATTTTATGTCGAGAAAACTCGGTACATTTCGAGCATTATGGAGAACTGATGGTGCGTTACGACTGTTAAAGTCGCGCGCTCAGAGTTACTGGAGCAGGTAAATCACAAGGTTTTTTATGTAATAGTACATTTTACAATAGTTAAACAATACCATATCTCCATTGGATTCATCAGAGTAAAATGAACAAAGAGCTATCACGCCGCTTGGGTCTTTTTCGTACTCATTATCAGAAAGCGCGGTTGCGCTTTGTTTGTTGTTCTTCGAAAGTGATTTTAATACCCGGGACTCAAAAGATAGGACTGATCATAGAAGTTTCATAATGGAACTAAAAAAATATTTGAGTTGTGTTTCTTTTAATTTAAAATGGCTTTGAGAGGCATTAAGTTTTACAGGAAAAATAAAGTTGATGCATTCTGTATGATTAAATTAACTGTTACGATTTCATAGATTGATAATTAAAATAGTTATTATTCTCATTATTGTCGGAGGTTGCTTTTAGTATATCAGATTTTTCATCGTAAATAAAAATTCAATTTAAATATTTTTTTTTAAAATTTTGTTTTAAAGTTCCCGATTTACGAGAATTTATAAATAAATCACGAATGCTTAATGCGTGTGTAAAATAGATATCTAGTAATATTGAAGTTAATTTAATAACTTTTTAAAGCTCTTGCATTAAATGGAAGATAATGAATTTCTAGTGAAGAAAATGAATTAAGTTATTCGATTACCCTAAAACTGTGAATCTTTTCCAAAAAGTGACAAAAATGTTATCTAATGATTTTATTTTATGGGCCATCTTATTAACTTTATAAAAATACCAATTTTATCATTTTCCGTTCACTAGAACAAAAACTACAAGTGTTTTAGTAAAAGCAGAGGTCATTAATTTAAGCAAGATGTCATACTTTAAAACGTGTTTTACTTGAAATGTGATTTTTTGAAAATAATGAAACGCGCGCGCGGGGGTCAGCGATTCGGATACCTTAACATAAAACAGAAAACAAATATTTTGATGTATGAATTACTAAGTATTTTAATTGTTAAATATTTATGATGTTATATATTTTTTGTTTGTACGCTTTGATATTATATAATTATTTTTTTCTTTAA